>JAXCGZ010021475.1:0-45063 GCA_037179515.1 Halocaridina rubra
ATATATACTCTTTCTCTCACTGTATCTTATTTTCTCTTATTTCATCTTTAATTCTTCCTCTTATTTCTCTCTCTCTCTCTCTCTCTCTCTCTTTCTCTCTTTCTCTCTCTCTCTCTCTCTCTCTCTCTCTCTCTCTCTCTCTCTCTCTCTCTCTCTCTCTCTCTCTCTCTCTCTCTCTCTCTCCCTTGATGTTTACCTTAGTGTTTGCTTGGCGCCAGAGTTCCATATTATTACACCTCTGAACTTTAATGTTTGACTGGCGCCTTTGAACCTTTCCTTAGAGCAGAGTAATAGCGACTTCGTTGATCCGTGTGATCTGATGATTTGATAGTTGTAAAATTAATATTGAAAATTAGATTCCCATATTAGAACTGTCTTAAATATCGTCTTTTTCAATGCCTACAGGCACACTGATTATTCTTGGATATTCATTACACATCTTTTATAATCCCTTCACATCTGACAGGTCATTACACTCTCCATCTCTGTTTCTCTTCACTTTATGTATTCTTCGTGCCCAGGCCCGATAAAGGCTGTTTTATTTTATTTTTTTGGTCCGTCCTGGTGTCACAATCATAAAAAAAAAAATAAAGACTACGATGACAGTTACAAGTGACCATTTTTTATGTAATATTTTTCAGAAGTTTTAATTGTATAAATGAGAAGTGAAATTGTAAAATTATTCGCTTTACCTTATTTTCTACATTGACATCAGCTCTCAATTAAGCTCGAATATTTTCATTGTATTGCTGTTGTAGTGAGAGATATTACTTAAGCATTATTCCATTGTACAAAATGGAAATAAATGTTTGTTTGAAAAAAAAAATTGTATGTTAAATATTATGAGGTCGAAAATGTTTGACCAAAGCAATGTATTTTAAAAATAGGCCCGGTAGCTCAGTGATAGAATGCGCGAGTTGGGAAGCTTGTAACGTGGGTTCTAACCCACCTCGGGGCATTAGGATGGACATCCAACCTTAATTCCCCCATCTCCAATACACATGTGCACTCCATTTGAATGGGGACAAATTGTGACAGAGATATGGTGCCATTATCCTCCATTTTTTTTTACCAGTGCCTATTATTAATTCCTTGATTAGGATGAAATTAACATGACATTTTTGATATCTAGGCTGTTGAAACTTTTTATTTTTGTTTTTTTTTTCTTCTGTTTCTCCGTTTTGTTGTTTTTCTGTTTGTTTTTTGGGTGACTGGTAATTTTTATTTGGATGTTATTCATTCAGTTTTGCAATGGTGCTTTTTTTTTTTTATTAAAGTATAATTTGCATTTTTATTTTCGTAGTTATGATTTGCTATTTATCCATGCGATTAGAGATATAACACAGTCAGCTTACACCTTAAATTTTAGGCTGGATGACCTTCCTAATGCTCCGCGGAGTGAATGAACCCTCATCAGTTCTCGCCTGGTGCAATGTACCACTGAGCTACCGAGTGAGCGATTATGGTTTGGTTGTTGATAATGCTACACTAATATTCAATTGTGACAGATAAATTTGATTTAATCTATTATTATGGTTTATAAGCTGCTATAAATAAGTGTTTATGAAATAATCAATATTGCATTAAATTGTAAATTTTAAAAAATTATATAACATTCTAATGTGCATATAGAATTAACAGCTGTTATTATGTATCGGTTTGATATTTGTATCTGATTTATTTATAGTTTTCATATTCCTTAGAGATCGGCATTAAATTTTAATGTATAATAGTATGCTTTGGATTAGATGTTATATATAAAAATATCTTTACAAAATGCCATTGATATTTAAGCACTAATGTAATGTGTTTAGTATTCATTGTTTTAGATATTTAACCTCAATAAGTCAAGAATATTTTATAGTTTGGTTGAATGTCATGATTAAAATATGAAGCTGGTAGGGTGTAACATTGAGGTTATGGACAATTATAATTATGTATTCATGAAAGAAAATAAATACTGTTAGGGAGGGTTGTTTTATTAAAATGTCAAAGTAATCTTGTTGGGTGAGCTAGCGATGATTGTGGTGTCAATGTCCAAAAATCGTTGTTGGGTGAGCTAGCGATGATTGTGGTGTCAATGTCCAAAAATCGGCTATCTTGAAAAATTAGTAATATATAAACAATCTGGTAACTTCTAGCAATAATATTTCCATTTTCTATGATTTATGAGTTGGTTTTTTATGATTGTAAAATTAGTAATATATAAACGATTTGGTAACTTCTATCAATAATAATCCCATTTTCTATGATTTATGAGTTGGTTTTTTATGATTGTATTTTAGGGGTAACTAAAGTATTATTTTCAAGGTAATAAAATTCAGCCTTCCAGAATTTATTTTTATTTTTCAAATTAGAGCGGCCGGATCTCTCCCTGCACAGACAAATCAAAATTCTTTGCCCCCCCCTCAAAAATTTTTTTTTAATAACACTTAAATACACTATATTTTTTTAAATACACTGGGAAGGTTTCATCCAACCTTCTACAAGCCTTTTGACAAAGCTAGGAGTTACAGCTCTAGATTTGGCGCCTACGAAGCCATCGCATGCCTTCGGTCACACGATGGCTTAACGTAAGTGCTGGTTTTTCTCAAGGCCTGAAAAAATTACAAAAATATTGCATCATCAAAAACAAATACATAGTTAAATGTACTTCGTGAATCATTTCGTTACTTCAAGTAAGCTATGCTACATTATTATGCATTCCCAGACTTACATACAAAAATATGTAACCCAGATTTTGTTGCTAAAATGGTTCACAAAGTATTTTCAATAGTGTATACAAAAATAATAATATACTCATTTTGCAAAGAAGTCTGCCATTTTGCAAAGAAGTCTGCCACGTTAAAACAACAATCAATATGTTTGCAATTATATAAGCATTACACCAGGAAATATTGCAAAGGCAAGGCGAATGAGTTATTTCACACCAATGTGGCACGTTACACGTTGAATGCCACGTGGCACGCTAGTTAAAAACGAACATACGTAAATATATGAAACGTTTCATATAAGCGGCGTGATAAGTCCAATGTACCACATGAGACTTGCGTTGCAAGTCTCACGTGACACGTGTCACGCCACTCAGGTGAAAGGTTTCATATATTTCCGGATGTTCATTTTCAACTGGCATGCCACATGCGATGTGGCACTATGGTGTGAAAGTGGCCTTAAATTTTCATGCCCAATGGGTAAAAAATGCACAAATTTAGGAGCCAAATGCCCACTTTCTTTGCAAACAAAGAAGCTAAATGGCTCCCCAGATAGCAAACTTATTCCTCTGAAAGATTTCCACCTAAAGGGGGGTTTACAAGGTCAAACGGTTCGTCGAACGCGGTTCGACAGACAAGGGTTTGAAGTGATGTTCGAATGTGTGAACGGGGTATCTGGTTGTCGAACACGTTTGACAAACGTGTTCGACAACCAAATACCCCGTTCACACGTTCGAACATCACTTCAAACCCTTGTCTGTCGAACCGCGTTCGACCAACCGTTTGACCGTGTAAACCCCCCTAAATAATTAATGTTTTTTAACAGGGCACACTTCAATGACGTTAACATCATTCTACCTAATCAAATACAGTGTATTTTGGGGTACGGTAAAAGCTCAATAGCAGCACAAAAGTCAGGGAGCAGCTATCACGTGTTCAAGCCATCGCGGGACGTTACACAGATCATCCATTTTTGATTCCTCAGTTTAACAAGTTCGTGTTCAACGCCATGTGAAGCATTTATGAGTGGTGAGCTTAATATATACTATAATGCTTTCACATATGAGGTATATATATTAAATATGCTTTACTAAGTTATATAATACTGTAGAAATAGTGGCCCCACTGTAAATTCTTAAATGGATCACAAGTGACTTAAAGTTGGCCATTAGAGCTGAGGAATTAAACTGGATACCCTTCCTAACGTCATGCGGTGCACTCGAGGACACAAGTCACTTCCTGCGTTGCGCGCTCTGACCACTGCGCTACCACCACCCCCTTCACAAAGTACTTTTTAATATTGCATACGAAAATAAACATCCATATTTTTGACAATTATGCAAACTTTGCAAATTAGTTTGCAAATTTAAAAACTATCAATATTGCTCAGAAGAGTGACAAGTTAGAATAAAGGTCAGGAAGTTTGCAAAGTCTGAACATCATGGCTTACCTAGTTTGCAAAATTGAAACATTATGGTTGAAAATATTGCAAAGTCATTAGAACATAATGACTACGAAATCTGCATAATTAGAAAGAACATTATGAGTAGGAAGCTTGCCAGGTTGAAAATATCATCGTGGTTCAAAACGCTGCAGAATTTGAGCATTTTGCCAGAAAATATTTTGAAGGTGGACCAATATGGTTAGAAGCTTAAAAAATCAGAACATTACTTAATCTAATTTTGTGAACTCGTAACATTCATTTCTCCTTAATCTGCATATTAATGAAGCAATTATATTCTACTTTTCAAACTTTATAAATATTAATGTTCTAAGTTTGTTCACTTTTAAGACAATGCAAAAATTTGGAAAACTCGTGACAATCCTTCATGTCTTTGATAGATGGCAAAATTCAAGTACATTAAGTGTTGCTTCAACTTTCCAGCCATGGAAGTCATTAGAGTTCAACCTTCCAACTATTGGAAGTTAGAACATTAATGGCTAGTGTGTTTGTAAAGTTTAAACAGATGTCTGAAGTTTTCATAGATAGAGCCCATGGAAGTCATTAGAGTTCAACCTTCCAAGTATTGGAAGTTAGAACATTAATGGCTAGAGAGTTTGTAAAGTTGAAACAGATGTCTGAAGTTTTCATAGATAAAGCCCTAAAAATTAGAATGAACATTCCCAGACTTCTGAACTATGGCTTAGGCCATAACTCTCACAATAAGTCACTAATCGATAAAATTTGAGAACTTCATGCTAATTAATATTGCTTAAAGTCAGCAAACATCAATGGCATGGATCTTCCAGTTTTGCTAACTAGAGAACCATTAATCGTTTCCAACTCTGGAAACTTCAAAGCTATTTGCGCTCAAATAGTAAATTTCCCATGTAATGAATTAACTTTGGTAAATTTCTGAGATAGTTTTCCAGCTTTGAAAACTCGAGAAGTTTGAATGTCTATGAATTGTTTTAAGCTACAAAAAATGATATATTTGGAAATTAGAAAGTTTTAATTTTGCAAACTTCAATTACTTTGAAACTGCAAAATGAGCACATTTCATAGTCTTTAAAGTTTAGATTTTGAAAACTCTCAAACTAATCCTTACCTTTGCAAACTTTATAAAAAAAAATAATATTCCAAATTTGCCAACTTTTTAAAAAGGAATGTTCCAACTTGGCAAACTTTATACAAAGGAATGTTCCAACTTTGCAAACTCTATAAAAAGGAATATTCCAACTTTGCAAACTCTATAAAAAGGAATATTCCAACTTTGCAAACTAAAGTACTTTCTATTGATGACACATACTGAGCAGTATTAATGTTACCGAAAAAGCAGTTCCCTATTTTATGCACATTAATATTTCATAAAAAAATAAAAAATTGGAACTGTTTAAAGAGTGAAGCACTATAATTTTGGAAGTGTTTAAAGAGTGAAGCACTAAAGATTTCTCAAATGATGAAGCCTGCAGGCCGAGTGTGAAAAGTAAGGGAACTGCTTCTTGGGTTCATCTTTAAATACCAAGTAATATATAAATATTAAGCAAAATTACATTAAAGTAGTACAGTATCATTTCAAGATTAACTTTATGAAATTCAAATTGATTGTAAAAGCTTCTGTATACAGACCATTTGCTGCATATAATATACAAAAAAAAGCCATTCTTAAAAGTTATAATTGCTAGAATTCTTTCTATATTACTTTGTTACCTATGGTTCTATGTATAGTGCTTATTCAAAATATAAAACGAATGAGCTACATATATTCATGTTTTCAAAATGAAAATCAGCATTGCTTAAACGAAAATAATATGCGAAGAACATCTTTCTTCAAAGTAATTCATTCTTAAAATGTACATCTACACAAATATACATTCTTAGTGACTTAAAAAAATATAAATAGCTACTTTATACATTAATTTGTCATAATTATTTTGAGAACATATAAGTACTTTTTTCCTCTTATAAAGAAATACATCAAAGGGGTAAATACTCAGCTTCGGCCTTCTACTCGTGATAGATATCCCCAAAATGCCTAATTTTGAAATCCCCATTAAAAATGCAGCAGGCTCTTGCCCATAATGTCTGCATACAAAAACTTTTACTCAGAATTCATACTTTCGTTGTAGTTTGACGGGAAAAAAAATTCAGAAGTCTTGACTTTCCAGGTGCTTCAGTGGAGTCCACAAAGCAACATCCAATGTTGATTTCTCTTGTGTTATTGGCCTGGAAGACAGAAAACATGCAATTACTTTCATTTATATATTATTAAAGTTTATAAATTATGTACTTATACTTATATCATCCTTGGTGATGATGGATCGTGTGTCTTATCCACGTAACCGTGTCTCGCAGGAGGCAATTAAATAAAATATTCCAGATATAAAATCACGTATTTCACAATGTCGTAATGGTCACTACATAGGTACATCTGACAGTGAGATTGATAAATTTTGATCTTTTATATTCCGCAGGTCATCGAAACCAACTAAATAGGACATCTCTAGTGATAAGAGGAAAAATGCCACCCTAATTATCCACACATCTAAAAATACAACAAAGCTGGACGGCGAAGGGCTGGCCAGTCCTTCATCCCTGCTTCTTCCTCTGGCAATATGTGACACATTAGAAGGCTGAAGATAGCTGAGGCAGCAAACCTGCTACCAAAAAAAACAACTGTCTGAAAACAGCCCCGGAAAGCCTGCTGCTTAAAAACCTGCAGCGTGAAAACCAACTACCTAAAAAAAATTACTACTTTTTGTTTGTTGTGACTATCCTGCTGAAAAAAAAGGATATAGCACCATGTGGAATAAAAATACAGAAGATATAAGATGATGTGTTTTACTATTCAGGTTTGAAAATCACGACACTCATTTTAATCATCATATCAAAACACGCCAATTTACTCTAGATTTTCTGCTATAAGATACCAACATTATGTCGCTGTGATTTGCCGTGTTTTATCACTGTGAATCCCCATTCGAAGTGGAGTGGACACACAGAGTGGAGTTGGGTAATTAAGATTGAATGCCCTTTCTTACGCCCTGCGGCATTTTGCCCATTCTCGGGCCTGTGTTCAAGGTTACAGATAAGTCACAAGTGAAGTGTCATATTCACTTGTGTACTAACAGCTGATCTGACGTTGCAAACATACACCACTTAAGCAGGGGAGCATTTTTTGCCTTCGTGGGAAGAGGTATAATCGAACTTCGACCTTTTTGTTATCCATCTTAAGAGCTACAACCTTTATTTTAATACAAATATTACAGTATCCTTTTTTTTATGAGTGACCGGGACAGGCAGAAACTGCCCTCATCAACAATGGCCCGGGCATGAGAAAATACCAAGATGAAGGAAAAGAAAATGGTTAAGGACAAGGCAGAGAATTTGTTAAAATACTGTAACAAGCAAGTATTCATCATATTTATACTGATGCATTTTGTTTAACATCTAATTGAAGAAGTAGCGAATACAAAATTTATCATCAAGTATTGCTATTATTATCCTTTCATCTTCTTGAAGATTCAGTTTGTAGGAATGTTACTTGTTGCACCAAATGAAGTAATGAACTCTGAATGTCTTTGGGATAGTTATTTGCTCAAGGTAAGATCTATGGGAGAAGCTCTCTCTATATACTCTTCAATGGGGATATTAAAGGCAGTGTATTTTGAGACTTGTGTAACTGATACAGTCCTTTCTGATGCTACGCTCTTATGATTTTTGCTAAGTATGTATATCAAGTAATGTTAATGTGAAATTTTATTACAAATTATCACGTTGCCTGAAAGTAGTAGATTTTTTTTTTATGATTGTGATACCAGGACGGGCAAAAAAAGAAAAAAAAATCTGCCCTTACCGTGCCTGGTCATGATGTATTGCTTAATCTTTGGCCCGATTTCCTAAACAGTGTAAATCTAGGATACCATATTGTTAGTTAGCTAGATACACACAAATGGATTTTATAAACGCATCTTACGCGATTCTGTGTGGCTAGGATCCCGCAAGGGATCCTAGCTGTACACAGAACCGCGTCACATGCGTTTATGAAATCCATTTGTGTGTCTAGCTAACTAACAATATGGTATCCTAGGTATACACTTTTTAAGAAATCGAGCCATTATCTGTTTTAATGCTTAACATCTATTAAATATAAGTAATGTATTGTTGCTATCTTCGAGTTACTGATATCAAATTCATGACCAAAATAAAATTGTAGGTCTGTCCATGCACATAGCATAGCAAAGGCTAGTTTTCCCTATACACCAACAACATGGGAGATGCAAATCATGAAGTACCAATAACATGCGAGCAACTAAAGTAGAATGATTCAGCCAAGCGCTGAAAATTGATTCTCACCTTTTCTTGTAATTATCCAGCTGGCAATACAAAGGGTAAGACGATTGTATATTCTTGGAGAAGCCTTGATGTTCGTGTACTGCTCCTTGCATGCTGAATGCAGGTCTCGACTATAAAGGAGAACAAACAAGGGTAAGGAAACCCATCAGTGACAATGTTTGAAAGAATAGCCCTCCTCTATATCAGACCCTAATTGGGCCTATTCTCAAGCTGTCCTGTTAAAGAAGGGGTCCATTTGTAACTATTCTAACATTTTTGCCTAATAGGTTCCTTACAGTTAAGGCTACATTAAACAGCTACAATACATGAAAAATGTTAGTTAGCTTTGCTATTCGAGTGGGAAAAGATGTTTCATATATCAAAATTCTAATATACCTATTTAATTTTGTACTTAATTTGCAATATTCTGTTAATCTAGAACAGTGCTCTTCAAATTTTCTTCAATGTCGTCCACCCTAGGGTGAATCTTTAAAATATCTGTCCACCCTAACCTTTCAACAGCTGTAATACTTCACATTCCTGATCTTATGTATCATATTCTAAAGCCTTGGCAGGAGAAAATAAGACAGTTTATTTCTCATTTTTGTATGTAATGTATATACAACTTAATCTTGTCCACCCTAAAGTGGAACCTTCCACCCAGTTTGAAAAACAATGATCTAGATGAATCGATTCCCCTAAAGTGATATGAGCAATTTTTATCCTTATCGTATTAGTACTTACCTTTAAATTTTGCAATGTAGGACGACTTGATTTTGATCCTTTATGAATCATTAATCAATTGCTATCAATCATTTCACAGTGCACACACCTGTGCAACAGAGAGAGGAATCAATACCTTTACTGAATAATCGACCAACTGCTATCAAACATTTCACAGTGCACACACCTATGGAATTGAGAGAGGTGTCAAGAATAAAAAAAAATATGTCCATGTTACAAGAGACCAGAAAATTTCATGTTTTCCCATTATTCTACGGTCTCGAGGGTAAAATTAAAATAAACCTTTACATGTCGTATTTGCTTCAATAATTATTTCGAGTTATGTAAGTGTGGATATATGAGTGAACATGTATATCATTATGTCTTATGTTTCATTACTGTTATGTATATGTATCATATAATTAACCCATGCCTCTCCTACGTAAATATTCATTTAATAGTATATGGCAACTCTTGCCATGATATAACGTATAACAATACTCTGTCAGTCATACTTTAGACTCGTGCCGTGTGAGTCACGCGAGTCAGGTGTCTCTCCCATTGACTCTTATGTTGCTCTTGTGCATATATGTACATACTTGTACATATTTCTTTTAATAGACTAAGGCCAAAAACTGTGCGTTTCCTTCAAGAACCTTTATCAACAGAAGCAAGATATTACATTTTTTAAATGCTTTCAATATACATTTAACTATTGTTATACTCCGTATCACAGGTATCAAAATTACAATGCATCTTTCAGTATTTACCATACCTTTTAGTACTATTCTTCTCTCTATGATGATTTAAAAAAACAAATTAATTAAATTGTGTGTGGGGGTAAACCATCTGCGGCTGTCGGGCTCACGGTATAATAATCCTTGCAAACTTATCCTGTCGTGACTCAAGCGGGATGGTGGGGGGAATATTAACAAGGGAGGAAGTCACTAAATATATAAAAACCTTAAAATCAAATACAGCATGGGGATATGATGAAATTTCATCAAAACTACTCCAGGTCACTGCCCATTACATTGGTACCCCACTTACCCACATAATCAATCTATGTTTTCAGCAAGGATGTTTTCCAGAAACTAAATAGTGCTAAAGTAATACCTATTTTTAAGTCAGGCACTGTAGATGATGAAAATAACTATAGACCTATATCTATCTTACCGTCTTTAAGTAAAGTGTTTGAAAAAGCGATTGTTCACAGACTTAAAGAATTTCTTGAAAAGTTCAACCTATTATCCGGAAATCAATACGGATTCCGTAATAATAAGACCACTGAAAAAGCAATAATGAACTTTACAAGTGATGTTTATCAAAATTTGGAAAATAAAAACTTTGTTGCAGGGGTTTTCCTAGACTTGTCCAAACCATTTGACTCATTAGACCATGATATACTAATAGAAAAACTAACTTGTGTGGGTATTAGGGGAACACCATAACAGTTATTTAAGAGCTACTTGAAAAATAGAAAACAAGCCGTATATTGTAATGGGAAAGCATCTTTGTTGCAAGCTATTGAGAGGGGAGTACCACAGGGATCAATACTGGGCCCATTGTTATTTTTAGTTTATATAAATGATATTTCCAATGCCAGTAATAAATTCAAAAATATTCTCTATGGAGATGACACCAACCTTCTCTTGCATGATAATAACCTTGACCACCTGCATTCTGTTTTAAATAGTGAACTAGAAAAAATTAACAACTGGGTCTCTGTTAATAAATTAAAGCTAAATGTTTCCAAAACTGACTATATCTTATTTCAAAATAGATCTGTAGTACACAATATTGGTCAAGTTAATATGAATGGGTATGAAGTTAAGAGTTGCTTGTAAGAAATTTTGGGAGTAATTATTGATGAAAATTTAAATTGGAAATATCATATTCAATCTGTCTGTTCAAAACTGTCCAAGACGTGTGGAATTTTGCATAAAATTCGCCATAACCTAAAAATTAGGCCTTAAAAAGCATATACCATTCCCTGTGTTATCCTCATATTATATACTGTTTGTCCATCTGGGGTTGTACTTGGCCGTCAATTGTAAGGGATGTATTTGTAACTCAGAAAAGACTGATCAGAACTATTACATATAGTGGAAAATATGACTCAACTTCCTCTTTATTCAAGGAGCTAAACTTGCTTAAATTTAATTACTTGATACAATATTTCTGTCTTATTATTATACATAGTGATGTCAATGATAACAGAAAATTATTTAGATTTATTCAACACAACCATGGAACCAGAGGTAACAATATAAATTTGATATGTCCACAGCCGAGAACAACCTTGTAAAAATTTTCTATTCACTGTTTTGGCCCAAAATGTTGGAATGCATTGCCAGAAGATTTAAAAACAATAACTGGCACAACTTTATTTAAAAAGAAACTCAAACAGCACTTATTTACTAGGCAAAATCAAGCAGCTGTTGATTAATAACTAATACAGTATTAGTGTATCATTATGTCCAGGTTAAGGTCAGGCTACTGTTTTGTTTTATTACAAGATAAGTATGAGATTGCTATATTGGAGCTTTTGTTAACTATTGCCTCATACTTTAATTTATGTGAAATGTATATTAAACTGCCTGCCAAGGAGCTCTTGCTCAGCAGGCTAGTACCTCTGAATATAATGTACATATTTATTCCTGTATGTATACTAAATATTTGGCAATAAAATCTATGACTATGACTATGGAGCTAAGAGGAGTGATCGAGGTGAAAGTATCCTTTGCCACCGGCCTTAAAAGGGGGATTGCGGCCATTATTTATGTACGTATGTAATATGTACCTGTAACATGTAATAAGTACATGTGGCATTTAATGATAGAATAATTCCCTACATACAAATATCCTCACCAGAATTATTTTGTGGTTAAACATTACGCAATACACCTGCAGTGCCTCAATTTGCAATACAAGTCATTTTTAGCGATATTAATATAGGAATTATATTTACCAAGATTGCATTCTAATATATACTAATAATAATACATAAAAAAGCATTACATTCTAGACCAAATCCTAAAATAATTATATTTAGAAACCAATATGTTCATATGCAATATAATTTATATGGCCAAGGAGGGTGGCCAAGTCAAAGCACACATTCACCTGAAGCTAATTTACTCTTTATCACTTAATTCCTTGGGGATAAAGGGCTACCACAATCCCCCTCCTATTACATGCTAAAATCACCCACAGATAAATGATCAAGGATCTTTAAATGCTGCGAGAATTGACAATGTCAACTACAAACGCATGTTAAGGAACAAACAAGAATGAAGTTCTTAATCGAATCCAACAGTTCTTGAGTAACTCTTATGAAATATGGAGGAATTCACTATATCCAAGATTTAATAAAGAGTGTACTTCAGTAGTGTGCATCTGAAAATGATCTGCTAACGTTGCTTCGGAGGCTACCTATCAGCAAAATCAACAGTCGCCACTACTGTCCCCTGCCACGCATCCTCGAAGCATGACTAAGTGTAACTTTAAATTTTTCGACACTGAATAAAACGGACTCGAACCCGGGTCGTATGGCCCGGCAAACCAATTTTCTATGTGGCATCATCTTTGTGCCACGGCCCTTGGTCTAATCTTAATGAGATATTACAGAATCCTTGGAGCTAACCCAGTGCCAAGAAACTTTGGCATATAGCTAGCAATTGCAAATCAATCATTTTGATGTCTTCTTGCTCTCTATCCATTTAAAGTAACTATTGCATAGAAGGCAATCGTCCTGGCCCTTAGTAGAAAAGGGGAGTCCGTGACGTAAAACCGGAAAAATTGCAGAGTTTATTATCACTTATAGGTACTAATACCTTTTGGCTTTAGGAGCAATTGCCGGAATCGTATGGGTAACATGATATAGTTGTAATGTAACTCAAGTGAAGCTGGAGAAGTTATTTGCTCAATTAATAATAAAAAAAAGGCTTATGCTACAAATATGTATGATGTATCATATCTTATTCTATTTACACACAATAATAGCCTTGTTCGACAGGAGTAGCTTTAAAAAACCTAATATATTCTCGTATGAATGCCTACCTCTTTTTGTCTCTATTTAATTTTCGTGCTTTTCCTTCCAATCCCTTCCTATCCTATCCCCCCCCTCTTTTTTGGTGATGACACCCTGAATAGGGGTCATCACCGATGACGTCACTGTTCAACCCCCTCCTATCCCATCCCATCCTATTCATTCATTCACCCACTTCATTATCTAGACGAGGTACTCATTTCAATCTTATATTTACAATTTAAAGAGTTTTAACGGGACAAGTAGTATTAACATGTAAGTCTGTAGTATTTCTGTATACTAGTTACTTTATATTGTAAACCTTCAAATAAAAATGCGAGTAATTCCAAATAATTTATGACCACACGAATTCTGACATATGTTTATACATGTACTAATGTTCATGTACTCACTGCAAGTATCTACTTATTAAGAACACGCTATAAGGAAAATCGACAGCGAAACTATATGAAATAAATTGCGATGCCAGGTCCTAGTGGGACTCCCTCTCAAGCACAAGTGAGCAAAAACAAGAATTTACTGTATTTTCTTTTTGTATGACTCCCTCTCAAGCTCAAGTGAGTAAAGACAAGAATTTACTGTTTTTTTCTTTTTGTATGACTCCCTCTTATGCTCAAGTGAGCAAAAACAAGAATTTACTGTATTTTCTTTTTGCATGACTCCCTCTTAAGCTCAAGTGGGCAAAGACAAGAATATACTGTATTTTCTTTTTGTATGACTCCCTCTTATGCTCAAGTGAGTAAAGACAAGAATTTACTGTAATTTCTTTATGCAGTACATTGTCTTTGCGGGTTTCAATTAACTTAAAAAATATAGCAATTCATTTTTCTGTAAAAATTTGCTTCCATGATGGTTTCCTTACCATATAAGAATGGTTTCGGTTTTACATCACGGACTCCCCTTTCTACCAAGGGCTAGGACGGTTGCCTTCTTGCGAAGGACTTGTTTTGGCACATGTAATCGTTACCCTTAGTGCATGCTCCTGCTAACCTCAGACTGTGACGGGGCACGAACCCTCGACCTGACGCCTCAAAGTCGAGGACGCTACCTCTTGAACCATGTTGACCACAGTTCATCTATTTTCTCAGTATATTTGCTATTGGCATAGTTCACTGTTAGAAATGACCAATTGTCATATTTTGTATCATTATTAGGATTGTTAATATTATTGTAATTTTCATTGTCATTATTGCTTGCTCTGAAGAACAAATAATTATTTATTTTTTTTATAGTCGTGGGGTGGGCTTGTTAGCTTGCTAACAAGCTCCATTTGATGTAATTGCCTATTATGTCAATAAATTTTTTGAATTTGAATTTGAATTGAAAAATTATAAAATATTAAGATGTAATACGACCATTGTTACGGTCTCACTTTATATAAATAAAAAAAAAACTTCCACTCGGTTTTTAATTGACCTAACAATTTTTTTTTTTCATTTTACAGCATATGCAAATTTATTAATGGAATTATCATTCTACTTAACATTTTTTTCTAAATATAATGCAAATAGGTTTACTAAGATAGTTAGAATTTGCAAACATACCATTATTTTACGGTTTTAATAAAGTACATTATTACCAATATCAATTAGGAAGCGCTGTAATAGTTCAAATTTGCAACAAAACATGAGATTACTATTATTATTTTACCTAAAATTATGTTATAAACAAAAAACAGACTTCAGTAACGAGGGACAGTCCAATTAACGTCACTTTAAATGACAACCTCAATAGTTAAGTGCCATTTGGATTGCTAGTTTGGCATTCTACTTATATTTTTGACTTTATACTCGAGACATTTTTCTTTGCGATATTTAGATTTGACTTTATACTCGAGACGTTTTTCTTTGCGATATTTATATATGACTTTTTACTTTAGACATTTTTCTTTGCGATATTTAGATTTGACTTTATACTTTAGACATTTTTCTTAGCAATATTTATATTTGACTTTCTACTTTAGACATTTTTCTTTGCGATATTTATATCTGAGTTTATACTGCAAGACATTTTTCTTTGCGATATTTATATTTGACTTTATAACAGGACTGGCCCTAATTTACATACTTAAGAGGCGTGAGGTCGAGGGTTCGCGCCCCATCACCGTCTGAGGTTAGCAAGGGCATGCACTCAGGGAAACGATTACATCTGCCAAAACAACTCCTTCGCAAGAAGGCAACCGTCCTAGCCCTTGGTAGTAAAGGGAGTCCGTGACGTAAAACCGGAACATTTAATCTAAAGCACATCTGAAAATATTTACATTTGGGCTACAGACGTAACTGAATATGTATAAACATGATCTAGGCTCATTGCACATGTGTACACGTACAAGAATTCATTCTATGAAACCAAAAATGGGTTATGAACAACCTTCATTTATAGCTACGCGGTTTTATATAATCTGAAAACTACCGTTCAACATAGAAGCACCACAAAATGCATTTTTTCCAAGAGGAGATAATTAAAACAATTATTTTTCTCTACTCGTACTGGCAAATTTGAGTCCTCATTATGTCGTGCTTACCATACAGAAAAAGAACAATATATTTTACGAAATTGGCTTAGATACAAGAGGGTTCGCGCCCCGTCACGGTCTGAGGTTAGCAAGGGTATGCACTCCGGGTAACGATTACAGCTGCCAAAACAAGTCCTTCCCAAGAAGGCAACCGTCCTGGCCCTTGGTAGAAAAGGGAGTCCGTGACGTAAAACCGTCAATGGCAACATAATGCTTCAAATGGATACACAACCAAGAATAGAACATAGTTTACAGGGAGGTGTACACATTGATAAAACATTGCTGCATACTAATACACAACTCACAGTATGGCAGCACAAAGTACATTATATACAAAAGTAAAGCTCAGAGAAGCACAGAACACACAAACACGTTACAAACAAAAACAAAACAGAATTATACAGCAACATACAAAGAAAATATATATTATATGAATAACAATATAATTAATGGCCACCAAAGTGAGGATAACGAGCTAGAATAACATCAATGTTGTCATCATTAAGCAAAAACGATCAGATCTATTAAGATCTGACCTCGTGGTAAAACATCTCTTATAAATGATGACGTCACTATATTATTAGTTCTAACTTCATCCGCTGACGACATGTTGCATTCAAAATGTGCTAAAATCTTATGAAATGTTGATTTTCATATATTTATACAATTCAAATTCTGTATTTATCGTTATATTGACAGTAAATGGTAAATACATAATTGAAAATAACAAGAAAATGTTTATTTACATCTAAACTTTAACTGTTTAAGTAAACAACTAACTCCATCCACTGTAGCCATATTGCATTTATATTGCTACTCAGAACGTTAAAGAAATATTGAATATAATGTGTTTCTGAATTATATACTTTATATCTTCTATCGGCTTGATAATGAGAAGACTATAACAAGAAATATATTTCTTAAAGAGTGATGATAGGAAAAAGTTTGGAAGCAAGATGGCGTCTTAGGTGAAGTTGGCCAGAAATTATGATTAAATAAAGAAAAAAAAAATCAAACATTTGTCACAAATATTTGGAGGCAATATGCCGACAGTTAAAGTTGGACGGAAGTTACGGCAAATGTATGATAGTAAATTGCAATAAATATTCGCTCAGACAATAATTACCTAATTGTGCTTACGGGAAAGAGCCCTATGCTCGTAACTCCCCGCCTCTTGGTCAGTTCCATTTGCATACTCACTGATACTGATCATATTTGTCCTTACAACTATGAATTGCGTTAGCATTAACTACCTCCTCGTTTAGCGAATTCCAATCATGAACTATTCTTACACTTTAAAAGTACTTCCTTGCAGCCTGCAAAAAAGCTTCTTACGAAGTTATAATCTATGATCTCTAGTTCTGGAGCCAGCCATAGCAATATATCGATCCTCATCCACTCTGTTTATATAAAAAATGAAATTAAAAACCATCACCATATTTCCCCCCCCCCTATTCTAGCTTCGAGTAATGGTAAGTATAGTTCCCTCAGTCTCTCCTCATAGCCAAAATTGCGTATTTCTGGCACCAGCTTCGAATTATATCTTTGAACTTTTGCCACCTTATTAATATGCTTTTTCAAGTGCGAAAGAGAAAATGCTTGTTCAATCATTCATAATCGCTAAATATCTGGATGGAATATGAAGTGGTCATATTGTAATATTGTATATGATAAATACATGATAAATATTAACGAGAAAATGCTAGTTCAATCATTCATAATCGCTAAATATCTGGAATGAATATGAAGTGGTCATATTGTAATATTGTATATGGAGGCAATATGGCGTCTTTTCGAAGCTGGCCAGAAATTATGGTAAATACATGATAGAAATAATGAGAAAATGCTTGTTCAACCATTCATAATCGCTAAATATCTGGAATGAATATGAAATTGTCTTATAGTAATATTGGGTCCAAATATATATGGACTGGGTTCCCACTGAATGAGATGGGTTATATCATTCACAGGTAATATTGGGTCATAGTATGGAGATTGGGACACCAGATAATGAATTGGGTATCAGAAAGGGGTCCATGTCTTCCTAGGTTAGGAAGTGAAGAAGGTCACAAGTGAATTTTAGAACGAATATCCGAACGACTCGCTAACAACCCATTGCCAAATAAATAACCTTTAATTGGCTGTTTGTTACCAACTAACAAGTAGCTTTATTGATCAGAATGAACAAAATGGTTCCAAATGTTTTCAGTTACTGTAATATGCTTAAGAATGCTATATGCTTTACAAAAAACAATAACAAGGCGTAAAATAGTTAGTTATTTGTATTATTTTTACTTTTTAATACGAAATGGACTTTCCCGCATGTGTTCAAACACGCATGGAAGTGCTACAGAACGAATCCATTATAGAAACACGGGGATGTACACTCGCAAGAAGAACTGAACGAGTCCATTATAGAAAAAAGGGGGTGTAACTTCGCAAGAACGTCAAATGATGCAATACGGAATGATTATGATAAAGTTAATATATTGTATAAATAAATACGGCAGTCTTTCTCTGATTTAAGAAAAGACTTAAAACATAACTGACTAATTTAAATGCAAACTTATTTTTATTGAGAAACGAACATCCCGTCAAAGGATAATGTAATCCCTATTTTTTTTCGTAAGTTGAGTCGGTTGAAGTGTAAAAGCTTGAAGAAAGAACATTATTACATGGGAAGGCATTCAATCAATGCGAATTGGAGGATAAACTATAACTTTATGACTATTATGAATGTAAAAACTTTTATATACTGCTGTAACTACTTCTACTACTGTTGTTAAATTAATGTGACCAGGAATAGTCTACCCCTCCACTATCCCACGCAATAAAATATTTATAGCCTACTCAAAATCAATCTTTGATGCCCACCATACCAGATAACCAATGTTCGTGACAGCCTTCTTCCATAAAGTATTAATAGGCCATAACATTGAGAGTGATGGCAAAATATTGAGGGTTATTTTCTTGCTGTTGTCAGTTCCCAATGCATATTGTGTGTACCTTAACAAATTAAGGGTCATCGAATTCTTGTTTAATATACAAATGCTTACCTAATTAGCTACTTACCTTATCTTCTGCCAATAACTGGAAAGACACAAGTTTAAAAGAGTACTGCTATACATAACATACTGATAAAAATGGTTATTGATACTACACCCACTAAGAGTCTAGGCAGCAGGGTATCATCACACCCTATCCGTTGTTTTTCGTCAAGGAGAGAATCTCATGGAGAAATGAACAATGCATCCCAATTTTTCTATGGTTGCTACAACATTCAGAGTATACATGGGTGAAATTCCTTTTTCCCAACCTAAAGGATAGCAATTTTAGCTGGATTTTATGATCTGTAATGCATATGCCAGTTGCACTTGTGTCACCCATCAGCTGGGGATACATTGCAAAATCAATACATCGCAATAACTAGTGCCTACACCTAATAAGAGAATTATTGAAAATTCGTCTTTTTCATTACTAAGTACTTGTTGATTAGCCTGAAGCTCTTTCTCACTATCACACTAATTCAAACTTGATACTTCAGTAATTGCAGTGAAGTTTAACATACACAAAGATATAAGAAGTTTCTTATGAAAACAAAGTTGGATAAAAATTTAACCTTGCAAATTTATATAACAGCAGTAATTTTAAGAGTGAATCCTAGTCCTAACATGGTCATTTCAGACTTTTAAAGTTAATAAGGTCAACCAATAGCACTCTAATGAAGTACTGTATACACTTACCAGGATGAGTTGGTAGGGTCGGTTATATATTTAACACAAGTAATAGCCATTGAAATAGAGTAATATACTCTTGTAAACATATGGTACGGTATGCCTGTGTACTTACACAGTGAAGTGCATCGTAATGCAAATATTGCAATGGAGTACCTGTATATCAATATACATCGCCATGAGTTATAATTAGTCCCCAATTGCATGGGGGCAGACGGAATGTACTTGTACAGTGGAGGACATTGTACTGCAAAAATTACAGTGTAGTCTATCAAAATGCACTATCTCATGTGTCAAAATTAATCCCCATTTGAATGGGGCAGGATACAAACATGTTGGAATCAGGGGATTAAGGATGAATGCCCATCCTACTGCCTCCTGGTGGGATAGGAAAAGGGGAAGAAAATCAGTGACGGTGTCATCACTGATGAGGAGGGAAATAGAATGGGGAGATTTGGGAGAAGCAGCATGAAAATGTAATAAAGCAAGAGGGAGAAATGATATGGGAAGACCCTCATGCTATTGTGTACCCTATCCAAAGTGCTCAAAACAAAGGGAGGAATCTAAACTAGTGAATCAAAATGTTATCTTATTACTTTATCTACGGAATGTTGGAGACCGTAAAGGCACAGTGGATAAAGCGCTCAACTTGTGAAGTGATACCCCGCAAATGAGCATTAATAAAGGAATCCAACCTTAATGCCCCAGCTCCAACCTGCATCCATCTCTTTAATGAGGACTAAGACATAAAATGGTAAACTAAGAATCCGGTTCTTAGCTTTGGTTCGTTTCTTTTTCTTAAATATTGCATAACAAAAGATAGCACATAATTCAGGAAGGTTGTCGTATCTAATTATTATATCTGAGAAATGATTGATTGATTCGGTTTTACGTCACGAACTCCCTTTTCTATTAAGGGCTAGGACGGTTGCCTTCTTACGAAGGACTTGTTTTGGCAGATGTAATCGTTACCCTGAGTGTATGCCCTTACTAACCTCAGTCCGTGACGAGGCGCGAACCCTCGGCCTGCCGCCTCAGAGTCGCAGACGTTACCATTTTGCCACGGAGACTACAATTATTATATCTGAGAAATAAAGTTAGTATTTTAAGGCCAGGAGTTTTTTCCATGTTTTATTAGTCCCCAGTATGGGATGGACACAAACAGATTGGGGGTGGGGAATTATGGCTGGATGACCTTAGTATCGCTCTCGCGATGGGCTTGATAGTGGGTCTGTCACCTCCGGAGTTAAGTATTCTCACCACTACCCTACCCCAGTCCCATTAAAGAAATAGAGGATAAAACCCACACATTCTCCAAAAGTAAAAAGTGGAATCCGTTATATGTCAGAATATTATTAAAACATCGGACGCAACAAAGGCAAAACCAAAAAAAGAGGTTGCAAAACATTGGTCCCATACACAAAGTCCTTCATAGATATGTCAAGAATAGTGACTCACATGATTATTATATCATTACATACCTAAAGTAAGTAATAAAATATTTTATTCATGAGACACAGATAGAAATAAAGACTTATTTTTCAAGTTATGCACCTCCAAATGTAATACGACAAAATGGAAGCACAAAAGTCGTTTGTCAATAGGTTTAACCAGTTTAGTTTCCACTCCCTGGTAGGCTTTTCAGCCTGTCAATGGGATCGATTCGACAATTGATCTTTAAATAGGTGTGGCTGGTCTACAATGTGGTCGGCCAACTCCGCAGTCAATTATGCTGACCGCTCGGCCACCGTGATCCCCAATTTAACTAATACAGGAACAATTTCTTAAAAGGTATGCTATCCTTGATTTAAATGCACTGCTTCTACTCCTTGTTCTCTGTTTACAAGTAAAAGCCATAATCCCTCAGTGAGATGCTTAGTCCCCTCACTCTTCGCATGTTTAGTCGACATTTACGACATGCAGAGAGACACAGAGGAAAAGATTCTTGCCTACTCTCATAAACATAAATCCCTAAAAAATATTGTTGCAATGAGCATTAATAACACACTTTTCAGTTTGGCGACAACAATGACCTAAACACTTGCTTAGCAAATGCGTGAACTTACTTTTATACTTATAAAGATGTTTATATGTGATGATATTGAGAAAAGACCAGAAAAACATAAAAACATATCATTTAAGTACGCTGTTGTTATTGGACGTTTTACACTTCACTATTAATCCCCATTCGAATGGGGGTGGAATCACACAGGCTGGAGCTGGAGAATCAATGCTGAATGCCCTTCCATGCAACCGTCTATACACATTTTATGAGAGTAACAAATCTGACATGTCCCTTATACTCTTTCTCAATTTATAAGCAAATATGGCGAAAATTCATATATTTAGACACTTTAGGAAATCAATTTATACAATACCTTTGGGTGTGACTAAACCTGGGTGGTGGAGAGGACTTGTGGCAGCCCTTTATCCACAAAGGAGCTAATGATTGAGGTATATCAGCATCAGGTGAATGTCTGTGCTTGACGCAGCCACCCCCATTACATGGGGGGGTTGCATATGAAATGCTTTCTTTTATAATAAATACAGTATATTTTTCCTTTGATAATGCCTAAATGTATGGACATAATCTGTGAGATGTACACAGAAAAATTAGAATTTTTTTCCATTAAATGTGACAGTGGCCAGGCAAAGGAAAAAAAAAAAAAAAAAATTTATAGCACACAATATATGTCCATCTTATCACAATCTGTCCAACAATTGAGAAGGATACAAATGAGTTTAGACTTCATTTGTAACAATCTGAGAACACGGTTTTATTTAAGTGAATTACTATTATCCATTTAGACCTTAATAAAAGAACAATGTACTGCATATACTGTAATATAAAAGACAGCATCATATATACAATGGCAGCAAGCCCCTTGTAAGGGGGGTTGGCCGAATCAATGCACCAGATGATAATATACCGCGATCACTCCTTTTACCTCCTTGGGGATAAAGGGCTGCCACAATCCCCCTCCACCAACCTCTTTGGGTCAACCACAGGGTAAGTGGGCAAAGATCAATATATATACTCTACATAAACGAAATCCTAGGTAATTAGAAATTTAGTCTTTTAATATGCAGAACTACCCGAAGAAGGGTATATCAGTAGCCATTTGGATGAAGAACAGATTTCTAAATCAGGTAATAAATACTTCTTATGCCAATGGAGGGACTTGTATATGAGCACCAAACTGATGAACGACATAAAATACACCTGTAAATATATTTAGCATGAGATATAAGTAAAAAAACTATGATACATCACTCAAGTAATATGGCAACACTTTTTGGACACCCTCTATATGTATATGCGTATACATGTGTGCGTGCTCGTGAGTGTATGAATATCATATTGATTCTTCCATTCTAGCAATGCCACCATTACCATAGCCATTACTATCAGAACCATCATCACAACCATGATAAAAAATGCAGAGAAGAATAAAATACACAAAATATCTCAACATATTTACAAAACCATTTTGTAAGAAAACAAGTATAAATTAGGCTAATCAGATCATCCATCCTAACTGAAGAATTATGCAGAACACTTAACAAAATTTAATCTAGGTGATAAAAGCAACTCCCTTTCTTGTACTTAAGTATATAAACATTACATCACAACTAATTTGTTTGTATATGGATAGTTAGACAAGGGAAAAGCATTTGAATTAAGAGAACTGATAGATACATATTGAACTATGAGAGCTAAAAAAATATGCAATTTGCAATATCAGAGCTAAACAGTATACAATTTAAACAATGTGAGCCGATAAAAATATCCAATATAAGCTATGAGAGTAGAGAAAATATATAATTTGAATAACAAGAACTGAAAAATACATAATGTAAATTATGAGCTAAAAAAAATGTAATTTGAACTACGAGAACTGAAAAATACATAATGTAAACTATGAGCTAAAAAAACAAATAATTTGAACTACGAGAACTGAAAAATACATAATGTAAACAATGAGAGCTAAAGCAATATATAATTGGAACTAGTAGAGCTGATAAAATACAACTGTAAGCTGAACAAAATATAAAATTTGAACAATGAGCTAGAAAAATATGTAATTTGGATCGTAACAGCTGAACCAAACTATTTGAAGCATGGGAGTAAAAAAAAATATATATATATACGAGTTGGACTATGAGACCTGAAAACAATATATAATTTGAACTCTGAGAACTGAAGTAATGATTTCAGAACATAAATTATTGACTGCATTCATGATGATATTAACAGAATTTTCATATCACAGAGGTAAAATATAGTTTATATTTTTGTAAACTATTTTCTTATTGAATCTTACAGATTCAATACTAAACACGTTTCTGTTGAAATCCAAGATGGAATGTCTGCAAATTGAATACAGTATAACAATATTTGATGGCCTACAAAAGAGATTAATGTGGAACTCTAGTCCAAAAATCATCTGTATACTTCTTGACAATTAGAAATCTTTGTTCCTTATGTATCACAGCTCTCCACTTCCTTTACCTTAATGCTTCAATTGTCATGCAGATGCCCAATCAACTTTTGCATGTAGTTCAGTGGTAGAGTGCACAAGTTGGGAAGCGACTAGGTCAATATCGATCAACCGCAGAGCACCAAGAAGGTAATCCAGACTTAATCTCCCAGTTCCAATATATCTGTGCCCACCCCCATTCGAATGGGGATTAATTGTGACACGTAAGACAATGCACCATCATATATGACAGCTCTCTTCCTACTATTCCTTAATTTCCCAAATGTAATACAGACAACTAATTAAATTTTTCTAGCCTCTTGGTGATGGACATTTTGGGTAAGAAAGATATGGTTAAAGGGAGTTCTGCTTTTCTCATCTATAACAGCTTCAGAGTGCAAGTGAGGATAGGCTGCATATTTGGGAAGTTCCTGAAATATCAAATACATATCGGGTATTATAGAAGTATGTAAGAAAGTAGTAATGATATTAGAATGTAATGTACATAGTAAAGAAGCATTGTTAATTCAAATGATAGAGATGTAAGAATATCATCAAAGTTCTGATGTTACTGACACTTTACACCTATTGTTTTGATATCTTCAAAAGACTGAATTAGGTTCTAAAAGTTCCTTTGTGAGTAGAATTGTTCATAAGTTGTGTTTAGGTAAGAAAAAAAGTACTGTACAGTACCTACGTATGGAGTAATGTACAGTACTTAGGCTAAAGGCATTTAACTACTACTTAAAACAAGGTAAACAGTATTAATTAATACAGTAATAATAATGTAATACAGTACGGAACAGTAATACCTGTATATACATTAACCCCTTGACTGGCAATATTTTTTGTTAGCGGTAACTCTGCTACCAACCGCTACCAGATGTAAGTCTTTGAGTATACTCGTTTTATCTTCAAAAAGGCTTAGAAAAGTCGACAGCTTTAAATTTAGCTAAATTACCTTCTCTGAGAGGAGTGGGAAATCGCTGCAAATCCTTTCATAATTGGAATTGTAGATTGTAACTGTTCCCCATGAAGTCGGAAGGCCCAGTAAGCACAAGTCATCAGCTAGCGTGTATATGGCCACACCAAAGAAGATGGCTCTGAATCTAATAGAAGTTGTGAATATATAAATTTTCTCATACTCATTTTCCTAAGTCAGAAACTGTCTCAAAAGATAACCTGAAACACCTGTATATAATCTTTGAGTAAATGTAAACTAAACAGTCTTAAGGAAGTACCACAGCATATGAAAATATCTGAGAAATTATTTTCTTTACATGTCACTAAGTCTTTGAATGCAGTGAGAGTCAGGAAGCTCACAATAAAAGGACTGGCATACCTGTATGTTCCTAAAGCAAGGAGAAAAGGACTGTGAAGAGTTGAATACCATTTTCTTCAGTCCTATAGTATTGCAGATATCCAGATTAGACCACACTCATTGCACTCATCCAAGGGCTACTACTGTTAAATAACCAGCATCTTACACGAACATCTGGTTCCACCATTAGCATTGCAAGCCTATATTCACGTAAGGTTGAGACCCTTATTCAAAGGTAAAAATTTTTCTGTTGTACAGTACTGATAAACTGAAAAGGAAAATAAGGTATGGATTAATTGAGATGAAAAGAAAAAGGTGAATGAGATGAAGACAAAAAGGTGAATGAGATGAAGAGAAACAGGTGAATGTAGTCATTTCAAGATCTTATCAAGGATGCTTAACAAAGTCTCTACCATTCACTAGGTAAATTAAATACCCAACACAAGGTTGTTGTTGCCGTTAATGTTCCATAAGCTGCCTGGTTGAAAAACTCCGAGTCCCTATGGAAGGCTATTACTAATTCCAGCCTTTTCCACAGAGCTCTCAGGGAGTGTAAGGTGTGTTGTTGGCATATGTGGTTGTATGAGGACTTAGGGGAGACTTCAGTCCCCCAGTCAATAACCCCATACATATTTTTAACTAAAGGCTAAGAATAAGAGCAGAAGCTAGTGTGGGTACTGGATAAGGACATATAAAGAAAGTAATGGCTTTAAGATGTCAAATAATATTACAGGGGGTCCCTGTTTTATGTCAAGGTTACATTCTTGACAGATGACTTAAATCGAATTCAACGTAAGTCGGAAAACACCTAAATTCGAACCTTGGTCCCCCATAAATGCTAAAAATAAATACTCTAAAACATAAAAAAATAATCTAAGTTCTTAATCAATAACATAAAATTAGTAAAACTACACTATACAGTATTGCTTACCTTTAATGATTGATTGATTCGGTTTTACGTCACGAACTCCCGTTTCTACTAAGGGCTAGGACAGTTGCCTTCTTACGAAGGACTTGTTTTGGCAGATGTAATCGTTACCCTGAGTGTATGCCCTTACTAACCTCAGTCCGTGACGGGGCGCGAACCCTCGACCTGCCGCTTCAGTCGCAGACGCTACCATTTTGCCACGGAGACTACTGTATTGCTTACCTTTAATACCCTCATCAAACTTGGGGTCGAACGGCTTAACGCCAGTAAATGAGCACAAGAACAAGTGGGTGACGCTTCTTCTTCCCCCCATTCCCATTTTCACAGCAGTAAACAATCTGTTTGCTCTTTCCTGAATCAAAAGAAGTCTCACTGGGTTACACCGTCAAAGCTGGTCACGCAGCCAAAGAACTAATAACATCTTATTACTAATCATGTTGAAAGTGTGTATCCACAACAAAAAAGCACAATAAATAATATGGCAGACGAGAGTGAGATGCGAAGCCTTTACTACGGTGAAGAAATAAAGAAATAAAGCCGTTGACTTGATACAGAATACATGTATACAAAAATGCCGTGTGACTATTCTTCTACCAACCTCAATAAACTATTTTGCATAAAGATCGATTTACGGCTATGTATTTGATTATTTTGTAAATAAACTAAGTCTAATCCCATAAAATAACCAAATACAAACACAAAAAAAGAAATAAAACCATTAACGTGATACAGTATACTGTATATGTATACAGTACAACAAAGTAGTCTGACTATTCTTCTGCCAACCTCTACAAACTTATTAACATAAGGATCGCATTTACAGCTATGTATTTAGTAATTTTGTAAATAATTAAGTCTAATTCCTTCAAATAACTAAATACATAAACAAAACAATAAATAAAACCATTAAATTGATTTAGTATATAAGTATACACCAATGCAATGTGACTAGTCTTCCGCCAGGCTCACAATCTGTCCAGCACGAGGGGTTTGAATTTACTGCACCAGCCAGGTAGGTTGAAAAATTAATTTACTAATAAGTTACTAATTATTTACTGGCCTCTGACTTAACGGCGGAACGACGTAAAAAAATGGGGACTCCCTAATTTGTAAGTGTTTTACATAGAACACTGGTGACCCCTCTAGGCCACAGGAATTTTAGGATGCAAAGTGATCGACTCCCATTTATGTTTCACTTTTAATCCCATTCATATGGGAGTGCAAAAAGTCAGGATGAGGCTGGGGAAATATGGCTAGATGTCCATCCTAATGCTTTGCGATGGGCCCAAACACCGGTTTGTCATTAGTAGAGTCGAGCGCTCTAACTACTGAATTACAGCAGCCCTAAATTTAAGCCAAGTGCCAGACAAAAACTTTTGTTACTGATTTTGGGGATCTAAAACTTCCTACAAGACTTGGGGTCACTCAACAAGCAGTGGAATCTTAGGGTAAGGAGGAGTTCTGAAGTGGGAGATCTATGTCACTGAAAAATATTTAACATTTTATTCAATCTTTAGGGAATTGATATTTAAAATTGCTGTTATTATACGATTTTGTTGAAATTTGGCTTTGTTATAGATAATGTTACGAGAAATGCATTATCACGTTGGGCTAAGTGAAGCAGTATATAAATGTTAATAGTTCTCATCAGTACAAAGAAGTTCTTGACTAAAAAAAAAAAATTCAGCGCCTCCACCCAAGAAACTGAACACAATGTGATGGTACAGTATTATGAAGTATAACTATATCGGTTCAAATTCACAATATATTTTCAATTTTTGACACTAATTTTTGCAAACTAAAGTAAACTGTAATTTTTTTTTTAACCAAAGGTTAGGCCAATCTACAAAATCTGAAGTGTCCATGTGCAAAAATTCACAGAAACCATATATTCACACAATATAATTTTAACACCGACGAAAATAATGAGAATATGAAAAAGAGATGTAAAAAGGTAATGACTGCAAAAATCAATCATTTCAATATCAACTCGTTTCCTAACTGGGTGAGAACTAACTTAACTAAGCTAACAATGTCAAATATTATACAATATTTCATTAACTTTTTTCCTAACCAAGAGTTTGAAAGTAAAACCAAGCCTCCTAACTTCTCTATAAATAATCATAGATGAGACTGTTAATACCCATTATGGGGGTGGACACATACAGGTTGGAGTTGGGGAATTATGACTGAATGCCTTTCCCAACGCCCCTAGGTGGACTCAATCGCTGGTATGTAATTTTTGGAGTTGAGTGTTCGTAACACTGCGCTAACGCGGTCCTCACTATAAGTTACTTGAACAATACATCTAATAGCTTTTTCATTACCTTCAGTGAATACTTACGTTATCAACTGACAGATTACGGCCGGTCTACTATACATGCAGCTAGCGACACCAACTAATTAATTCCCTCCTCACCATCCTTCATTTAGAAAAAATTCCAGTGTTTGAAGAAGCTAATGTTTACATTTTGTGTGGAAATACCAAATGTCGAATAAATGCGTGTATCATTGCTTTCAGTGTTACCAGAGGTACATTTTAAATAATCATGCATATTAGTATATGAAACAGAGGTTGTCAACTTAAACCTGCTACTACAGAATATACTGTTATATACAGTAGTTAATTACGTAATTATCATAACTAACAAAATAACATACTAGTGATGAAAATGGACATAGCCTCAGTAACATTACAAATATGAACTGACAACCCTGATTCTCAGAAAAAAACTCAAAAAGAAAAAATAAATCGTTTAATTATTACTTGTAATCGAGCCTCCACCGCTAACATCATAACTTTAAATACTTTTCATACATATTGTTTTCAAATACCTTTCATACCTATATAAACTTCATTTTGATACAGTCACTAAGTAAACCAATTTAATTGACATTTTAAAATATTTTCAATGATTCTCTCTCTCTCTCTCTCTCTCTCTCTCTCTCTCTCTCTCTCTCTCTCTCTCTCTCTCTCTCTCTCTCTCTCTCTCTCTCTCTCTCTCTCTCTCTCTCTCTCTCTCATATATATATATATATATATATATATATATATATATATATATATATATATATATATATATATATATATATATATATATATATATACTTGCTTTGAAATTTAGACACTCTTTTAGTCTTTAGGGGACATCCACTTATAAACAAACTGAATACAAATTTGCAAACCAACTGACAGCACTCTTTAACAGCTGAACGGGGTTGGATAAACTACAAAGTGCAATGTTAGCATATCTATAGAGGCCCCTTAGATTAAGCTATATCTGTGCCTAGATACCTCCCAGCTCTAGATACATAAAATGCAGACAAACATTACTGGATATTCAAAAGCGCTGTGTTAATCTTCATGGTGCGCTCATAATGATCAAAATCCAGATAACCTTTGTAGGACACTTAAATTTTGTTGTAAAATATTACTTTAAAGTAGTGGTTGGACTAATCGATTCAAGAGACCGGGCGTTATGAAGGGATTCTAGCCTTTCTTCCCCAGCTCCAATCTGCCTGTGTCCATCCCTATAATGTGGATTGTGCTGACATAAAACGTGAAAAACTTTGTTTATAAATATACTTTTGAAATTACTCCCAATAAATTTTATCAAAACCGTGGGGGTATCATCAAAATAATTTGACTTCAAACAGTAATAGTGGATGGTGGTCTCTGGCTAGTACAGTGGTGACGCGCTGGCTTCGCATTCACGAGGTCGAGAGATCGGTTCTCGTCCAAGACCGAGAGTTTAAGCTTTTTACTGGCAGGTTACTGCTGTGGTTGGTCACCACAGTGGGGGGTTGGGGCTTGCCCCGGCTGACGAATACCCATTGTATAATGGAAATAAATGTTTTTTATTATTAGCGTAAGTCGTTTAGAGGTGGACATAGAAGCTCCTTGGAGCAGATTCGAGCTGAGGCTGTCGGGTCTCACTGCATAATATCCTTGCCCGCCTGCCTTGTGGGTGACCCAAGCAGGGTGGTAGGAGGGAATTGTGGCGACCCTTTATCCACTAGGAGCTAAGAGGAGTGACTGAGGTATGTGTGGATTGTGGTGAATGCGTGTTTCTTGGCTCGGTCATCCCCCTTACACGGGGGAGTGGGGTCATGTATATAGAGAGATAGATAGTCTCTAGTTGCTCCTAAGTTTTTTTTATGAGTGTGACACTGGGACAGGCAAAAACTGCCCTCATCAATAAAGGCCTGAGCTCGAGAAAATACCAAGACGAAGGAAAAGAAAAATGTCAAGGACAAGGCAGAGATGAAGTAATGTCACACAAAGGAAACCGACAGACAGAAAAAAACAGTCAAAGTACAGAGCACCTAGAGATATGGAGGACTAGGCCCTGAGATGACGACAGATCTGCTTTTTGAAGTCCTAATCCGAGAAATTCAATGACACTCTGGACATGGTGTCAAGATATCCTAAGACCTGGACAGCCTTTATAATATAACCTCAGGATCACTCGAGGTTGTAAGTCCAGATGCCCTTTAACGTAAGACACCCTTTGAATTATAGGCAAGAGCAGTCACTGAACTTGCATAGATTTCCCAGATAAGTCGAGGTCGAAGTACCCATTAAAACAAACTTCAAGGGCACTCCACAGTCTTGTATGGTGCTCTCTGAACAGAACTCTGCAGTTTATATATAGCTCTGAATGATGTAAAAACCCAAAAATTTTTGGAACATCGCCGGTGAAGGAATTAATGCCATCCTCTCGAGTCTAGATTCTGAAAAAAAAAAAAAAGTTTTCCATGAGTGGAATGATGAAGTAGAACTCTTTATAAAAGGTTTATTTTAGTTGGTTGCACTCGAAAAAGAGTATAATAATTACCAACTGAGCTGTGAAATGTAAGGCCAACATATATAAGGAAGGAGATGACTGTAAAAAACGTCCATATTCTTTGCAGTCTACATCTGGCAGCTATATAAATGTCGGAACTATCATCCCGATGATAAAGTGCTTACACTATATATTATGAAGCCAGGGATACGCCCTGACATTATGTAAATACAGCACTTTTCATAATGATTTATAGAATGATTTTCGACTATATATATATTTTGTCCATCCTTATTGTATATATAATAGGTTCCATTATTGACACAGTGTACATTAAGCAAACCGTTTCTTTTTTCCAAAATTTTCTAAATATCTATTACAATATTTTCTCAATTGGAATTCGATCTGTTCCTTAAAATAGAACAGTCTGCCAACCAAGTATTCGATCAAAGTATTATTATTTATCCTTTTCTTTCTATTTATGAAATAAATTCAGTGTTAATTACAAATTCATGTAAGCCATGATGTACCGTAAGTGCTTTTGCATGTAAGACCAGAAAGGGACATAAACTAAATGAGTCACGGACCGTAGGAGACTATATTAATTCATTACACCCCGGCACCTTATCTCCGGTTCCTCCTGGCTCTGGAAGAGCGACACCCTCTCCCCTCATGCGCTCATGGGCCACTACAACCCAACCGACATAGCACTAGCTGGCTGGTTGTCTGGGCTGCCTTTCTCTCTCAGTGTGCCGGTAAATGTGTTGCAGGGAAGCCGTCTCTCTCCTCCTCAACACCTGCAAATAGCATCTTTCTCTTTTTGTTTATTTATTTAGGACTCTTCATCCCGCTTCTCAAAAAAATTTCGATCGGCTGGCCATTGCCCTTTCCCTCTTCATGATCTAAACCTCTGTTGCGAGTCTCCGCGCTCTCGTTGGCCAACCCTGTTCTTGGAGGAATTGCAACACCAACTAAACGATCCGTCTTTCATCTTTGTGCTTCCCTACCTCTTTAAAAGAGAAAAAAGTCTCCTCTCTCTTCGACGGCCTCTTAAGCTTTGGCGAGAAGGATTATATATCACACATCAAAACCTTTGGAAAGAAAAGGAACTGCTCAAAATAAAAATCCCATCTATTCGCATCTGGAAATCTCCGACATAAAACTTAATTAAAAAAAAAAAAAATCCGACACCATGAAGATCTTACTTGTGGTTCTTACCTTTGTTATCACCATGATTGGCTCAGGTAATGTAAATATTTTAAAAATGTTTGATTTTCAACACTAAAAACACCCAGGCTAATTCAGCTTCGGTTCTGATATTCAGGTTTTCAGAACTGAAGACATGTGATTCTGAAATGATTGCAAAAAAATGTACCAAAATTCACAAAATCTCGATAATTTTGTGTTTTTACAACCTTTCGTCAACTGCTATTTAATATTGTTGATTTTTTTTTTGTTGCCGTAATTATTTAATACCGAAATTATAGTTATTAATACTGATGCTAAAACAAGATGTATCTATCTGCTTTAATACTAAGTTATTTATTTATTTATTTATACATTTATCTATTTACCTACTTATATATTAATATATCTACATATGTTATTCATACGAAAAATAGAAACATCTTTGTCCTTATCGAAGTCCAACCCTCTGAGGATGCTGATTTAACGCTGACCCATCACATCTAATGATGTAACTACAGAGTCGGTCAGCTAAAAAGGCTTTTTCGCAACGGACTCAACTCCCCTTTCCTTCTTATAAAAAGAAGTGTCTTTGGTATACTAGATTCACCAATAAGCTGTGGGGGGGGGGGAGAGAGAGAGAGAGAGAGAGAGAGAGGAGAGGAGAGAGAGAGAGAGAGAGAGAGAGAGAGAGAGAGAGAGAGAGAGAGAGGCAGGATTATGACCAATATTTTATTCTTAAGATGTGCGGAGTCTATGGTAGAGCAGTATCTGCACGATATTGGCAATTAGGGCAGAAATGTCCGTTTTAATTATTATTATTATTTCCACTACTACCACTACTACTACTACTACTACTACTACTACTACTACTACAACTACTACTACTACTTCTACCATTAACTACTATTATTACTAGTGCAACTACTACTCTGTTGCTACTACTACTACTCACTACTCATTATTATTATTATTATTATTATTATTATTATTATTATTATTATTATTATTATTCCACCACCAATATTAAAATCTAAATAAAAATTCCTTCATCAACATTACTATAATTCCGTTTCAATGTCAAAAGCGAAGTCACGCAACCTAGAAATGGTTCGAGAGAAAAGCGAAGAGTCAGAAATGATAAATTGGATTTTTTATCTAATTTTCCGGATTGTCATTTCCGTTTCCAACTATCTTCTAGGATGGTCGCCTAGAAAGGCGATTATGTCAACTTTAAATAAAAAAAACACGAAAGAATTAATAAACAAACAGACACACATACTAGAAAAAAAATACAGCATAAAAAATAAACAGACACATACATAGTTTTAAGGACAAACATTATAAGAATCACAGAGTATAAAAAATGGAACCGACTAGAAGACGGGGGAGTTTCGAACATAGGGTTCTTCCCCGTGATCACTATTAGGTAATTGCAATTAGGGAATTACATATAAACAAGACAGATTTTCCACATGTCCTTGTTAAGGGCTTGAACTTTGTTGTTCAACTCCTTACAAATAAATAAACAACAATATTTGTTTTTGTTTTATAAATTTTTATATCAGCTGTTAGACTCTTTTTTCTGAGTTTTGAGTGAATAAGCACTTCTTTTTTAAATTACGTATTTCACTGCCTTAAGACGAAGCGGTGGGGGTAGACCCTTACGGCAGAAGATCCTTGCCCACTTACTCTGCGGATGACCCTTGCAGGGTAGTGATATGTGGGGGGAGTTTTGACAGACCTCTATCGCCACGGAGGTAAGAGGAGTGATCAAAGCACATTAGCTTCTTGTGAATATGCATTCTTTGACTCGGCCACTCTTACAAAGGGGTTTGTGGCCATTGTTCCGGTTTTACGTCACGGACTCCCTTTTCTATCAAGGGCTAGGACGTTCGCCTTCTTGCGAAGGACTTGTTTTGGCAGATGTAATCGTTCCCCTGAGTGCATGCCATTGCTAACCTCAGACCGTGACGGGGCGCGAACCCTCGACCTGACGCCTCAGAGTCGCGGACGCTACCGCTTGAACCACGGTGACTATGGGTTTGTGGTCATTGTATATATATGTATTTAATTGCCTTCGAAGAATAAGTAATGAAACTCTCTTGCACTCATTTCCAAAGTAAACTTTTATTTCTTTATTTATATTACTGAATAAGTATTTTATTACATGTAGTAGGTTGGCTCATGGCACCAACCGCCCGTTGCGATACTACCGCTGAAGTTTTTTTTTTTTTTTTTTTTTTTTTTTGACAAATAGGACTGTCCACGACAGTTCGATGTTAAGTCTTCCTTCAGTTACGGTTCTTTTTCTATGCCTACAGCTACACTGAATATTCTTGGATATTCATTACACATCTCTTATCATCCCTTCACATCTGATAAGTCATTACACTCTCCATCTCTGTTTCTCTTTACTTTAAGTATTCTTCGTGCCCAGGCCCGATGAGGGCTATTTTATCTTTTTTTTTTTTTTTTTTTTTTGGCCCGTACTGGTGTCACAATCATAAAAATAAAAAAAAATACCCCATTATTAACAATATCTAGTTTACTTTTTTTGGTTTACCCTTTTTTTTTTGTCAGCAAATACGTTTCTATTGTGTAGTTTTTGAGTGAATAAATAACTATATTCTGTATACTTGAATAGGCTTTTTCAATGAATACGTTTCTTGCATATATCTTTCTTTTTACTTTTTGTAGATTTTGCCTTCAACGAATAAGTAAATCCTTTTATATATTTATTTTGCGTTTTCTTTTACATTTTCTCTTTTCACTGATAGCGTACCTCCTTTTTCTAAGCTTTATCTCTCTTTCTGTATTTTTTTTTCCAGTCAATAAATACCTATACATTACATATTTCTTTTACTTTCTATAATACACGTATTCTTTTTCTTAATATCTTTTTACTTTCTATAATACACGTATTCTTTTTCTTAAGTTCTAATCTTTCTGCTGATTTTTTTTTCAGAGAGTAAGTGTCTTACCTTTTAGACATTTCTATTGATATCATCTACAGACGTATTCTTTTATTGAAGACAAAAGTCCTTTTTCTGTAGACTTTATCTTTTAATGAATACGTATTATCTTTTTAATTAATTTTTTTTAAACATTTTCTCATAGAATATGTACTTTCATTTGATATGATTCTTTTGCTCTTATCTTCAGACTTATTCTTTTCAATGAATACGTAAGTCCATTTTTTGTCGGTATTTAGTCTCTTTGTAGACTTTTTCAGCGAATATGTCCTTTATATTCTTAATATGCTTTCAAATATAAACTTATTCTTTTTACTAAAGGCTTACCTTCTTTATCTATTTTCCACAACTTTCTGTACATTTTCTTAAAGAGAATAAGTACTTCTCAAATATTACGTTATGACCTTCAAGACGTTTTCCATTTTTGAAGACGAATAATACATATTTCTTATTAATATATATGTCTTTACGTAGAATGTTCCAGTGAATATGTATTTCTCACATATAAAATTTACTTTTTCTTTTCATTGAATATGTACATTATCTCTTATATTTTCTATATCTATTTCCTTCACTGGACTTATTCAGTGAATTAGTAGCTAATTGTTACAAATTTCTCTGTTTCTTCTATAGGCTTATTTCTTTTTGGTGAATACGTGGACCCTTTCAATTATTTCTGAGGACTTTTTTCTTTTAGTCTTTAGTGAATATGTACGTCTCTTTTACTTATACTTCTTTCTTTATCAATCTTTCTAGTGAATCAGTGGCCATATTCTATTCATTATAATTCCTTCTTCAGATTTTTTAAACGAATAAGTAGTTTTTTTTTTTAATATATATCAATTCTATCAGAAGAAATATTCATATTTCATTCTTCATTTAACTTCTAACTTCAATTTTTTAAATCAAAGAATACGTAGCTGTTTAATTAATTCCCTCAAATATCTCTCCAGCGAATAAGTAGTTCTCTTTTCCTCACAGTCTTCAATATAAATCCATTTATGATTGATCTTATTTTTATTTATTTTTATTTTTTTCAGTCAGTTTTCTTACCATTTCTTGTTATGAAAACGTACATTTATCATGCATAAATCTTACTCTACAGAGTTTTCTTTCCATTTCTGGGTAAGAATACGTACATTTATCCTGTATAAAGCTTATTCTCCAGAGTTTTCTTCCCGATTTTGTCATGAAAACGTACATTTATCATGTATAAATCATATTCTGCAGATTTTTCTTTCCATTTCTTGGCAAGAAAACGTACATATATAAATACAGCTTATTCTGCAGATTTTCCTTTCCATTTCTGGGTAAGAAAACGTACATTTATCATGTATAAAGCTTATTCTCCAGAGTTTTCTTCCCGATTTTGTCATGAAAACGTACATTTATCATGTATAAATCATATTCTGCAGATTTTTCTTTCCATTTCTTGGCAAGAAAACGTACATATATAAATACAGCTTATTCTGCAGATTTTCCTTTCCATTTCTGGGTAAGAAAACGTACATTTATCATGTATAAAGCTTATTCTCCAGAGTTTTCTTCCCGATTTTGTCATGAAAACGTACATTTATCATGTATAAATCATATTCTGCAGATTTTTCTTTCCATTTCTTGGCAAGAAAACGTACATATATAAATACAGCTTATTCTGCAGATTTTCCTTTCCATTTCTGGGTAAGAAAACGTACATTTATCATGTATAAAGCTTATTCTCCAGAGTTTTCTTCCCGATTTTGTCATGAAAACGTACATTTATCATGTATAAATCATATTCTGCAGATTTTTCTTTCCATTTCTTGGCAAGAAAACGTACATATATAAATACAGCTTATTCTGCAGATTTTCCTTTCCATTTCTGGGTAAGAAAACGTACATTTATCATGTATAAAGCTTATTCTCCAGAGTTTTCTTCCCGATTTTGTCATGAAAACGTACATTTATCATGTATAAATCATATTCTGCAGATTTTTCTTTCCATTTCTTGGCAAGAAAACGTACATATATAAATACAGCTTATTCTGCAGATTTTCCTTTCCATTTCTGGGTAAGAAAACGTACATTTATCATGTATAATTCTTATTCTCCAGAGTTTTCTTCCCACTTTTGTCATGAAAACGTACATTTATCATGTATAAATATCTTTGTGCAGATTTTTCTTTCCATTTCTTGGCAAGAAAACGTACATATATCATAAATACATCTTATTCTGCAGATTTTCCTTCCCATTTCTGGGTAAGAAAACGTACCATTATCCTGTACAAAGCTTTTTCTGCAAACATATCTTTTCAATGGAATTTCAAGAATAAATCTCATTCTGAAGACTTTTCTGCTATTACTTTTTTTTTATTTTTTTTGCTATGAACTACATCATAAATAAAATCTTGTTCTGAAGACTTCTTCCCATTTCTTGCTACAGACTTTTTCCTTTTTTGTAATATGAAAAGTACAATTACCATGTATTAATCTTCTAAGGAAAACCTTCTTGCCATTACTTGTAATGAAAACGTATATTTATCATGTATAAAGTCCATTCAGATTTTTTCTCATTTCTTGCTATGAAAACGTACATTTATCATGCATAATTCTTATTCTACGGATTTTTCCTTCAATTTCTTTTGAATAACGTTCATTTATCACGTATAAGTCTTACATTTCATCCTAAGATATACATCCCAGTGAAAAAGCATTCACTGATAAGTTCCCTTATCTATTCCTTATCACTAAAGACTCTCGTTTAGTAAACTGTAAAATTTCCAACGGGGCATCACAAACAGATAAGGTATTGGGTAATATCTACAACAGCTAGGATTATCCCACAAACCGGCTCTCTGATTTCCTTCTGTTACGCAAACTTCTTAGCTGAAATATATCGAAAGGCCGAATTCTTGAAGATCGTTCCACAAAACCGGCTCTCTGATTTCCTTCTGTTACGCAAACTTCTCAGCTGAAATATATCGAAAGGCTGAATTCTTGAAGATCGACCCACAAAACCGGCTCTCCGACTTCCTTCTGTTACGCAAACTTCTTAGCTGAAATATATCGAAAGGACGAATTCTTGAAGATCGTCCCACAAAACCGGTTCTCTGATTTCCTTTTGTTACGCAAACATCTTAGCTGAAATATATCGAAAGGCCGAATTCTTGAAGATCGTCCCACAAACCGGCTCTCTGATTTCCTTCTGTTATGCAAACATCTTAGCTGAAATATATCGAAAGGCCGAATTTTTGAAGATCGTTCCACAAAACCGGCTCTCTGATTTCCTTCTGTTACGCAAACTTCTCAGCTGAAATATATCGAAAGGCCGAATTCTTGAAGATCGACCCACAAAACCGGGTCTCTGATTTCCTTCTGTTACGCAAACTTCTCAGCTGAAATATATCGAAAGGCCGAATTCTTGAAGATCGTCAAACAAAATCGGCTCTCTGATTTCCTTCTGTTACGCAAACTTCTTGGTTGAAATATATCAAAAGGCCGAATTCTTGAAGATCGACCCACAAAACCGGCTCTCTGATTTCCTTCTGTTAAGCAAACTTCTTAGGTGAAATACAGTATATCGAAAGGCTGAATTCTTGAAGATCGCCCCACAAAACTGGCTCTCTGATTTCCATCTGTTACGCATACTTCTTAGCTGAAATATATCGAAAGGCCGAATTCTTGAAGATCGTGTTCAATGGTCTCATATTTACCTTATATGAAGTTTTATATCTATACAAAAGCTCAGATTATCACAAAAGCTCATTTCATTACGCAACACGTCTTGGCCAAAATATATCGAATGGTCGAACTTATGAAATATGTGTTCAAAATATTCATATCTATCTATTTTATTTGAATATACCTTTCTAGTTGAAACCTACTGAAACTACGAATGTATGAAGAAATTTTTTTTTTCTTTGCAAAGCCTTTCTAGTTGAAAACAATTGGAACTCCGAAGAGTGAAAACATTTTTTCCCTTAGGAAACCTTTCTGGTTGAAAACTATAAAAGAAAAAAAAATCCAAGCTCAAAAACTGTTCCAAGGGACCGTATTTTTCTTTATTTTCTTCTCTCACGCAATCTCTCTGGGTGAAAGCTCTCGAAAGCCTAAACTCCAGAAGATACTGTTCAATTGCTCTTTATTTTTCTATTTTATTTTCCTTGCTCAGGCTGTCTTTTCTGAAAGCTATCGAAAGTCCAATAGCGTGGAAATACTGTACAAAGGCTTCCTATTAATATATTTATTTAATCATTCAATCATTTTTGTAAAAAAGAAAGAAAAAAAAAAACTATTGAAAACCTGAATGCGTAGGGACACTATTCAATGGAACCTAGTGAAAGCTTGAATGCGTAGGGACACTATTCAATGGATCCCTATTTTAATTTTTTGTGCAACCTTTCTTGAGGAAGGTATTGAAACCTGAACTCGTGAATACATCTCTCAAAAGCTCTATTTTGTTCCCTCTGTCCCAACCTATTTCGTAAGTTCCAAGATAAAGCAATCCTTTAAAAATGGTTATTTTTTCTTTTTAAAGAGATATACTTCTCATGACAGGTTACATTTTAAATATGATTCACATTTGCCACCCTCTCCAGATATCAGTCTCTTAGGGCGCAGCCCTTCAGGTCTTTGGACATTTGCCACCCTCTCCAGATATCAGTTTCTTAGGGCGCAGCCCCTCAACTCTTTGGAAATGAGCCGAGACACGGTGGTATTCAAGCAGACTTTTAGCAAACTAGCTCTAAAATCTCATATCAGGTTGCATTTCAAAAATACTTTGAATCTTTCCTTAATTCGATCAATGACCCTAGGATGTCCCTCAAGCCATATTCGTAATATTCACAATAAATTTTTACACTGATTTTGAGAAAGTTCTAGTCCTCATAACAGGTTGCATTTTAAAACCTCTCAACCTGTTAGACTCCCCTTACATCCTTATAACAGGTTACATTTTGAAATTATAAGCCTCTTTCTGAGACCACCCGTACCCAAGGCTGAGAGTAAAATGAACATTGCATTTCCTTTTTCTCTGAAAATAGTGCCAATTCTCATAACAGGTTGCATTCTAAAAATCCTTGCCCTCTCTCCGAGACAGCCCGTCCCATAAGGGCGCCGCCCCTAAACCCCCTTTTCGTAAGCTGCGAGATACGGCACTTTCAAAAAAGGCCTTCCCTGGCGCCAAGCCGGCGGACGCTTCCTTTCAGTCACAGAAATGTTGAGCTATGAATATAAAGAAAAGGTTCTGGAAAAGGTTTTTTATTTTTCGAGTGTGTCGTGTTCTAGAAAATAACGATTTGTTATTGATTAATATTTATGTAAAAAAATATATATATATTTTATTTAATGGAGCTTTTTTTTTTTAGTAATATATAATATTTAATGAAGCTTTTTTTTTGCTTAGCAATATATAAATATTGATATCAGCGAAGTTGATTATATTAAAAATACGAATTCAGCTTTTTTTTTTTTTCCCGAAGTCAAAGTTGTATTAAAGAGCTAATATTTTTTATTTTTATCTCGACGCATAAGTTATTATTGACATCATTCATTTCTCAGCCCTCTTCGGTCATGCCATTATAAATAAAGTTATTCATATATTATTCATTATCTTCGTATTCTATACAATACAATGCACAGTCACCAGGAAACTATATCAATTTTTTTGGTCTTTTTCATGCACATTTTCGCTCCAATTCCTTTTGCCTTTACTGGCGAAGCAAAGTGATTAAAAGAAAAGAGAGAGAGAGAGAGAGAGAGAGAGAGAGAGAGAGAGAGAGAGAGAGAGAGAGAGAGAGAGAGAGAGAGAGAGAACCGGGGTTTCCAAATAACCTTGGAGATAGATTATCCATAAACCCTGGAAGACGGAGATAAGATTCTGGTCAGGTAAACGATTCATGATCTAAAGTGATGATAATCCATTTTAAATTTGGATTTTTTTTTTTTCTCGAAAAGTTTTGAGAAAATATTGTCCCAATAATAAGACTAGTGATGCTGCAATTACTACTACTACTACTACTACTACTACTACTACTACTACTACTACGGGGCTATTCCTATTCTAATGAAAGCAATCACAAAAATTATGATCAAAATAAAAAAAAAATAAAAAAAAAAGTTTTAACAGAAGACCCTAAATTGCATTTGTACTTTAATTTCAGCCTTAACCTTACATAATATTGGGCGAGGGTTCGCGCCCCGTCACGGTCTGAGGTTAGCAAGGGCATGCACTCAGGGTAACAATTACATATTCCAAAACAAATCCTTCGCAAGAAGGGAACCGTCCTAGCCCTTGGCTGAAAAGGAAGTCCGTGACGTAAAACCGGAACAACAACAATATGTACTTTGATAATTGCAGAGTACATATCCCTGGCTCAGGAAAGGAAGTTGCAATATGTATTATAAGGAAAGGGAATCTTTGCTGATGTTTTCAAGTTGTGATGTAATTGGGCTGAATTTGGGGGGTGATGTATGTACGTATATCTTTACAAGTCATGCCTCAGTAAAGATCAATAAACCAACCTCATATTTGATGGTACTGCCCCCCTACCCCACCCTTCCTCCTTCTGTATCCTTGGAATCTCCTTTTGACCTCTATTTAGACATGAAAGTAAAAGCAAAACTAATATCTATAATATTCGTTTTAGAGCTTTGGTTTAGGTAGGCAGGAGGTAGAAATCAAGCTACGGAAAAGCGCTAAAAACAGATAGTTTGAGCTATTTTTTGTGAGTTCTGTTTAGCTAAAAAAAACGTAATACAAGTATTGATCAGGTAGTGACGTCTACAGAGCGTATTGGATTTCCTTTTGACTTCAATTTGGCTATAAGGGTACCAGAAATGAATCCTAACTACCATACGACTGTTCTACGAAAAGCAGACAGTTTGAGCTATTTGTTGTGAGTTCTGTTTAGCTAAAAAAAACGTAATACAAGTATTGATCAGGTAGTGACGTCTACAGAGCGTATTAGATTTCCTTTTGACTTCAATTTGGCTATGAGGGTACCAGAAATGAATCCTAACTACCATACGACTGTCCTACGAAAAGCAGACAGTTTGAGCTATTTTTTGAGAGTTCTGTTTAGCTAAAAAAAAACGTAATGCAAGTATTGATCATGTAGTGACGTCTATAAAGCGTATTAGATTTCCTTTTGACTTCAATTTGGCTATGAGAGTACCAGAAATGAATCCTAACTACCATACGACTCTTCTACGAAAAGCAGACAGTTTGAGCTATTTTTTGTGAGTTCTGTTTAGCTAAAAAAAACGTAATACAAGTATTGATCAGGTAGTGACGTCTACAAAGCGTATTAGATTTCCTTTTGACTTCAATTTGGCTATGAGAGTACCAGAAATGAATCCTAACTACCATACGACTGTTCTACGAAAAGCAGACAGTTTGAGCTATTTTTTGTGAGTTCTGTTTAGCTAAAAAAACGTAATAAAAGTATTGATCAGGTAGTGACGTCTACAGAGAGTATTGGATTTCCTTTCGACTTCAATTTGGCTATGAGGGTACCAGAAATGAATCCTAACTACCATACGACTCTTCTACGAAAAGCAGACAGTTTGAGCTATTTTTTTGTGAGTTCTGTTTAGCTAAAAAAGAAACGTAATGCAAGTATTCATCATGTAGTGACGTCTACAAAGCATATTAGATTTCCTTTTGACTTTAATTTGGCTATGAGAGTACCAGAAATTAATCCTAACTACCATACGACTCTTCTACGAATCAATATTTTTCTGTTTGTTTTAGCCAGGGATAGGACAGATATTTGGCAATATCGTTCGGGTAAGGAAGCAAAGAGAAATATGGCCGCTTGGCTTTTCAACAAGTGGTGTTGCCTTTTGTTGTTTCTGTTACGCCGGAAAAGTAACAGAAAGGTCCTTTGGCCCTCTGTTTAGACAGGAAGGTAAAAGAAAATAGTTCATTTAGCGATTTTTTCCTCTATGACGTCCGAAAAATTGCATGAAACTCTAGAACATTTCTTAGTCTCTATTTTGATCTAATAAAGTGCAAAATTATTATTTTGATTCACTAGAAAGCGTGCGTCAATGTGTGTGTGTAATTTTTTATATACACAATTTTAAATATCTGTTATAAGACTTTACAATGCAATCAAAGAAATGCTTCTGATCTTGAAATTAAAGAAATTTATCTTATCAGTAAATTTACGCTCTCTCTCTCTCTCTCTCTCTCTCTCTCTCTCTCTCTCTCTCTCTCTCTCTCTCTCTCTCTCTCTCTCTCTCTCTCTCTCTCTCTCTCTCTCTCTCTCTCTCTCTCCATGTTTACGTATGTATGTATGTATGTATGTATGTATGTATGTATGTATGTATGTATGTATGTATGTATGTATGTATCAATGTTTACTTACAACACTTTCTAACCTCTGCAATAAAATTTGAGGGTACTTACAGTTTGGTGGACAGAAATTTTTCTTAAAAATAACATTCATTCTCTCTCTCTCTCTCTCTCTCTCTCTCTCTCTCTCTCTCTCTCTCTCTCTCTCTCTCTCTCTCTCTCTCTCTCTCTCACACACACACACACACACACAAAACTCACACATAACTGTGCATCTCTAGTAAATAATAATAATTTTCATCCTTAAAATCCCCATGAAAATCCTAATGATGTAATATAGATAAGACTATTTCCAAATATTTTATCTCCTACTGTCGGGATTTAAACCTGGGACCTGAAGAACAGGAGTCCATAGCTTTTTACTCTGAATCACAGAGGTGTCTTAAGAGAGAGAACCGGAACATGTACTGAAGTTATTCTGATTTACAGGTTTAGACTAGTCTGTTGAAAATACTCTTAGAAACCAAACTACTGAGTGTGCGCAATATTTGATACACTGTACACACACACATACATATATACATACATACACACACACACACACACACACACACACACACACACACACACACATCCAAGCAGTGAATTAAGTATAAAATTAGTTATTTTCAAAATAGAGATTATTTTTGACAATAGGATTACAAGATTTCTGATTACGATTACGGGATTCCCAACCTCTCTCTCTCTCTCTCTCTCTCTCTCTCTCTCTCTCTCTCTCTCTCTCTCTCAAATAAGGGATTAATTACTCACAGATCTTCTTTCTTTAATACTGATAAGACTCTGGCTTCTACTGATAACACTTTCCGTGTTATCAGTAAGTTATTATCAGTGCCATGTCGCACTCCAAGTCCACTTTGTAGACTATGCAGATAGATAGAGACAGGCAGATAGACAGATAGATAAAGTTATATATACATAGACAGAAAAACAATAATCAGTGATACTCGAGTTAAAATAAACATCCCAAATCGGAGAGGGACAGAGATAAGAAAACGGTCAACTAGACAGATATATAGGTAGATAGATGGACAGATATATATATATATATATATATATATATATATATATATATATATATATATATATATATATATATATATATATATATATATATATATATACCTTGGCTGAATCCCCCAATTGGGGGGTTAGCCGACATCAAAAAGAAACAGAACTTGAGTTTGGGGAGAAATTACTCTCCCCTCTTCTTTGACGTCTCGCGAGAGGTTAATACAAGGGGGGGGGATTCCCAGTCCCCTCGCCCGTCCACTTTTAGTAGCTTCTTACGACACGAAGGGAATACGTTGGGGCTATTCTTTGATGTTGTGCCCGCCATAGAAATAAATGAAATACGTAAAGGAACTGAGTAACAGGTAAATATATAAACAGACAGAAAAACAGACAGATATATAAACCAATTAGGAGACTGAGAGATAGTGGAGCAAGAAAAATGAACACTTAGATGAACATATACGGATGGACAGGCAGACAGATAGATAGACAGGAAGAAATATAAATAGATAAGTTAATTGTGTTAG
>JAXCGZ010021476.1:0-10000 GCA_037179515.1 Halocaridina rubra
ACTGTTTCTTACCAGAGGATATACACATGTTTGTCACAGGAGTCCCCAGTGATGCCAGATCTACAGATTACTCTAAAATCTACAGATTTTTTAGCATGTCTCAGATTTTCAGATTTTTCCTCTAAAATGAGAGAAATCTACAGATTTTTTATTCTTGCTATACATAATCCCAAAAATAGACTGTAAATATCGAAAAATGTGTCAGAATTTGAAATAGTTGTTATGGTATTCATGTTTGAAGCGTATGGTATAGGTAACATACTCTACTGTGAGTATATATAAGAATCATTGCCTTGGAAGGCGACAGCTACAATAAGTAGCAAGTAATTTTCCTCCTTGTGTTACATGGAAGTAAGGTCTGAAATTAAAAAAAAATATATCTTTTGCACTCGCATCAATAGACAAGAGCTGGTATTAGTACACAATGGTTATGAACGAACGAAATTAAATTTTAAACATGTATGCATCCTGTTTATTCTTGTATGTAAGGCAGTCTCGTGAAGACGTAATTTCAGAGAAGAGCAATCATTGTGATCTATCTTTGTTTCTGTGATTAGTTTCGTTCTGTCTGCACATTTATTTTAATACAATACGTGTGAATAAATGTGTGAAGATAATCCTATTCCTAGTGCGTCTGGCATTGTTACTTCAACCATGAAAAGTTTAGCATTCAAGACACTCAGACCGAGTCCAGTAAAAGAGCTGAAAGTAGAAGTTTAGTGGAAGAAGGTAAGATTAGTGCTTTTAAAGCAATTAGGCCACACAGAACTCTAAATGCAAAATGAAAGACTTGATATTAAGACACTAAATTAAATGATAAGCTGGCAGTTTACAGTTGAAGTGAACACGAATTTTCTCCTAATGACATGTTGATCTTTAGTCTCACATGGTTACGACAAGGCTACCGCAATCATTATCATTGATTCTGCTAAGATTTTACTACTATCCTCTAGTCTGATTTTATTTTTGCTGAACTGTCAGTTGCTAATTGTTAGTAAAAGATAGAAAATATGATAGCAATATTCGGAAGCTTTTTCCTCTAAGCCAGTTTTTTGCTCTAAGCCAGAATAGTGGTTGTTTTTTATATCTAAGCCAGTGAAATGTGTCTGATTAAATGACAGCGACTATGATGGATTCATATCCTTAATATTCATAATCACGCTGATTTTCCTGTGTAGATACATGCAGCAGTAGTAGTAGGTTGGCTCATGGCAGACGCCCGTTGCAATACTACAGCTGAAGGTTTTTTGAACTTAAATAGGACTGTTCAGGACAGTTCGACGTTAAGTCTTCCTTCAGTTATGGTTCTTTTTCTATACCTAGATCTACACTGAATATTCTAGGATATTCATTACACATCTTTTATTATCCCTTCACATCTGACAAGTCATTACACTCTCCAATCTCTGTTTCTCTTTATATATTCTTCGTTCCCAAGCCCGATGAGGGCTGTTTTATTTTATTATTTTTTTGTCCGTCCTGGTGTCTCAATCATAAAAAGAAAAAAAAAAGATAAAAACCATTGTGATCATTCAGACTTGTGTTTCTTGATTGACTTTTTTTTTAACAATCATATTTATTCCTAGTAAATTGTGATAACTCAATATTCACTATTTTTTGTTTGTTTGACGGTGCTACTTGAAAATGTAGAGCTTGTAGATATACTTAGCTATTATGAAGGAAGAATAATCGTTTCAAAGTTTCCAAAATATGCATTTTCTACGGAACTTCTTAATATGAAGTAATGGCTCTCTCTCTCTCTCTCTCTCTCTCTCTCTCTCTCTCTCTCTCTCTCTCTCTCTCTCTCTTCTCTCTCTCTCTCTCTCTCTCTCTCTCTCTCTCTCTCTCTTCAAAGTTTCGGTATTTTGACTGACATAGGAGGGCTCGAATTTTTTTTTCTCTTTTCTTTTTTTAGTTGTGCAAGTGGGCGATGATGATAAAGAAGGGGAGAAGACAAGGGCAGGAAAACCCAGTGGTATAGTGAAAAAGAAAAGATATTCCCAGAAATACTGTCCGTCATACGAGGAGGATCCTTTGCTTAAAAACTGGCTCAAACCAAGCTCAAAGGGGGATGAATATGTTTATTGTTGTACCTCTTGTGACTGTCATCTGAAGTTAACAGCAGGAAAACTGACTTGAAAAAAAACACTGTGGAAAACAGAAGCATATTGATAAGGCAAAGGCCATGCAATTTCAGAGTAAAGTTATAAACTTAGGATTTTCAAAGTTCAATGATGATGTTTGTAAGGGTGAACTAAGATTGGCTGCAGCTATAACAGAAACATGACTTACCATCGGCCTTTGCATATCATTTACCAAAGTTGATAAAGGCTGTTTGTAGTGACTAAAATTGCTGAGAAAATAACATTAGGCCGTACAAAAGCAACTGCAATAATCAATAATGTTACTGGGGAAGAGGATCATTCTCAGCTTATTGAACATTTACGAAAATACAAATTTTCCTTAACTGTAGACGAGTCAACAGACAAAGGTTGTGTTAAACATCTGTGTTTGGTAGCTCGGGTATTATTACAGGATGCTGTTAACGATGCTTTCCTTGGCCTAAATCCTCTCAAAGATGCAACTGCTGATACAGTATATAATCATGTAGTAAGCTTTTTCAATAAGCATGGTATTCCTTATAAACATAATATGCTAAGTTTTGCTGCAGACGGGGCAAACTCGATGCTAGGAGCACACCATTCCTTGTCATCACTACTGAAGAAAGACATACCACATTCATTTGTGATGAAGTGTATTTGTCATTCCTTTGCTCTGTGTGCATCTTATGCTTGTTTTAAATTACCTCGATGTTTAGAGGACTTAGCTAGAGACATTTATAGTTACTGCCACTGCAGCCCGAAGCGCATGGGAGAGTTTGAGGAGTTTCAAATGTTTCACAAATGTCAAACCACATAAATTGTTACATTCATCACAAACTAAATGGCTTTCTCTGCATATGGTTGTGGCCAGACTGCTTGAACAATAGCACTGAAACTTTCCTTTACTAATGCTGTCCTGGTTGATAAACTTTCCAGTCCAGAAATCATTTTGCAGAGACTAAGTAACCATATTACTAAATTGTATCTGATTTTTCTTGATTTTGTCTTGCCTATTTTTCATAACCTGAATAATCAAATGCAGTCTGAGTCACCACAAATACACATTTTGGAAGGTTCAGTTGCTTCAGCTCTAAAAAAAAACATTTTAGAATGCTATCTCAGAGAAAGTTATGTTAGTAAAACTCCACTTAGGCACATAAAGATCAGAGACTATAGTAATTTTAAACCTCTGAAAGAAATGTATCTTGGTATCAAAGTAGGGATTGAGATAAGAAATGAAACTCATTATGATGCAAAAGAACTCAGACACTTTAGGTAAAATTGCTTAGAGTTTTTAATGGAATCTGCCTCTCAGATTTACAAAAGGTTTCCCTTTGATTCATCAGCAATGGTATCTTTGAAGGCTTTAAGTCCAAAAATAGTTATAGATCGAGGAATACCATCTTTGGTAGATTTGATGACTTCATTTGGCCATTCAATAGAATTAGATGTTCAGAAGATAGACACAGAATGGAGGTTGCTTGCTAGTTCCTTACATGCATACATACATACATACAGTCTTTAAATTCCTTCATGGTTATGATAGAGTGGATAGGGATCGATATTTTGATATGGCTGGCTCTAGAACTAGAGGTCATAGTTTGAAGCTTCGTAAGAAAACTTCTTTGCAGGATGTAAGGAAATACTTTTTCAGTGTAAGAGTAGTTGATAATTGGAATTCGCTAAGCGAGGAGGTAGTTAATGCTATCTCAATCCATAGTTTTAAGGACAGGTATGATAAGTATCACTAAGTATAAAATGGAACCGATCAGGAGACGGGAAGATACGAGCTTTGGGCTCTTTCCCGTAAACACAATTAGGTAATCACATACATACATACATACATACATACATACATACATACATACATACAACATACATACATACATACATACATACATACATACATACACACACACACATACATTCATATATGCATGCATACATACGTACATTCATGCATACATATATATATATATATATATATATATATATATATATATATATAATATATTTATATATATATATATATATATATATATATATATATATATATATATATATATATATATATATATATATATATATATATATATATATATATATATATATATATATATATATATATATATATATATATATATATATATATATATTTATATATATATATATATATATATAATATATATATATATATATATATATATATATATATATATATATATATATATATATATATATATATATATATATAAATGTATGTAGATAATGTTAAGCCATACTATGAAGATATGGGAGAAGATCATAGAGAGGAGACTCAAAGATGAAACAACAATTGGGGATGAGCAGTTTGGCTTCATGCCTGGAAGAGGGACAGTGGATGCCATATTTGCCTTGAGACAAATGATGGAAAAGCATCGGGAGAAACAGAAAGGACTGTATATGGTCTTTATTGACCTGGAAAAGGCATATGATCAAGTATCACGTCAAGAAGTGTAGAGGTGTATTAGAGAAAAGGGAGTCCCCGAGAAATATGTTAGCATCATCCAAGATATGTATGAGAGGGCAGAGACAAATGTTAATAGCAGTGTGGGCTTGACGAAAAGTCTCAGTAAATATTGGTCTGCATCAAGGGTCTGCTTTGAGCTTATATCTATTTGATCTGGTCATGGATGTAGTAACCCAGGGTATTAGAGATCAGCCACCATGGTGTATGTTTTTTGCAGATGACATCGTACTGTGTAGCAACAGATGAGAGGTAATGGAGGAGAAGCTTGAGGAGTGGAGAAGAGTGATTGAGGTTAGAGGACTGAGAATCAGAGGAAGAAGACAGAGTACTTGAGGTTGAGAGATAATGAGGATGGGGAGGTCAGATTGCAGGGGGAGGTGTTGAAAAGAGTTGAAAAGTTCAAGTATTTAGGATCAACAGTAGTAGAGGATGGTGACCTAGAGACAGAAATAACCCACAGAATACAAGCGGGATGGAAGAACTGGAAGAAAGTGTCTAGGGTGCTATGCAACAGAAGAATAGGAATTAAGTTGAGGGGTAAAGTGCATAAGACAGTTGTGAGACCTGCAATAATGTATGGAGCAGAGGCATGGGCAATAAAAAAGATACAAGAAAAAAAACTGGATGTGGCAGAGATGAAGATGTTGAGATGGATGTGTGGGGTGACAAGAAGCAATAAAATCTGAAACGAGGTAATTAGAGGTACCTCAAAAGTTAGAGAAATATCAGATAAGATACAAGAAAGTAGACTAAGGTGGTATGGTCAATTCGTTAGGAGGGATGAACAGTATGTTGTGAGGAGGGTGATGGAAATGGATATGCAGGGTAGGAGAGGGAGGGGGATACCAAAGCGTAGATGGATGGATTGCATCAACGACGACCTGAGATTTAAAGGTTTGTTGGGTGATGAGGTATGGGGTCGTGGGGTAATTCTCTCTCTACGAATGCTCTTCTCACCTGAATTTCTAATATATATATTTATCTTGGTAGCGTGGTTGGTAATAACAGATAAGCATCTTCTTTCTAGGTGTTTATTTAGACAAACAATTAATTCCTCGGAGCTCCAATTATTATATAATTCCTATTACTATCGATTCCCGATTCCTGCCCCCAAGGGGGAGACTGCTAAGTTGTGGACGTGACTTCTGCCCCTGGCAAGGTCTGAACTCTAACTGCTGGGCTCTGTTGCCAGTCGTGGAGGTCAGTGGGTATCAAGTGCGTCACTGCCATCTGCCACTTATAGGCATCTATGATATAATGTGTGAGGCTATAGGCATCTATGATATGCCTTCCGACACTCCCCACCACCAAACTGAAATATCTCCAATATTTCGGAGTAAGCATAACTACTTCCATTAGAGCCTTATAATTTTCTAACTATTATTATTTTTCAAAAATGAGGCAGAACTCTCCAAGGAACTAACTTATGAAACTATTACAATCTCATACAATTATCTAAGCAGATTACAGAAATATCAGAATTACTATGCAAACAGCTGACAATAAAAAAATATGTTCTTTATAATAAGCATTGTAATTAGAATAAAAAATCAAGCTTAAGTATTTTCAATTGCAATATATAGCTAGCAAGCATTGGCAAAATTATTTAAGAACAAAGCTAATTAAGCTATTTCATTAATCAAGCAGTACACAATACATTTGGACATGATGTATGCAAGTACTTTTAAAACAAAGATTTGTCATGTTGTGAAAAGTTAAAAACATTCACAATTACACTATGCAATTACTATTAAAGGCCAAACTGATACGAGAACTCAATGAGCATAATATAAAACACGTTCATCCATAATCTTTCTTCACAAAGATCTGCATACCACCCCTCAACCCAAGAACTAAATGAGGAGTTGATTCTTCTGCAAACTCAATGAACACAAAGATTAAATCATAATTCAAAACAATGATAATATTTAAGCAGAAAACTTATTATGATTTTTGCAAATTGTACAATTTATCAATGGCACTTATTCTAATAAACTTACATCTAAGGGAGGCTCTGAGGTTTTTTCGTTTAAAATTATCTTAAAACTAGAAAAAAAAAAAATCAGATTTTGTCTTTGCAAATCATGGTCAAAGACAGTGGGGAAATTTTCTTTCCCATTTTTTATCAGTTCTAATACGTGGGGGAACATACTTTGTGATTTAACTAATAAGGGATATTCCATACCCTTTCTTCTCTTTTCACTAAAGTTATGATTTGTATGGGATTCTTTCTTTCTCATTTTTCATTTTTCTCTTTTTCAGGGATTATCATTTCCTCAGCCCATCAGTGGGTCATCATTGCTAGGACTTGCAATCTCACTTCTAATTTCCCGGGACCTTCTCCTGACAACTTTAAGGTAGTTCCGGGTTGTAACATGTACCACGAATCCTATTCTTCTCTGGAGACTGGTCTGACAAAGGGAGGGCGTTGATGCATCAACCGGAACCCCTCTCACCCACTTTCATGCGACTTTTGAGGTGGTCCTATTCTATGACCACGTCTCACGCCCCTCCTCAAATGAGGCGCATCTTCCTTCCATAGCTGAAAAATACAAACATAGCCTGAAGTAGATTCTAAGGAAGGAATTAAGGCCTAATGTCGCTAATACAAATGCAGGAAGAATACATATGTCCTCTGGGTACAAACAATGGCCATATGTCGGCATTCGGAGGGTATACTTCGCCTCCCTGAATCTGCAAGTGCTTGCAATCTCTCCCATGGGTAACAGGGACTGGTTTGTGGAAATACAATTTAAAAATTGCAGGTCGGGGCTGCCTGGAAATAGGGTGGTAATTGAAAGTATGTGTCTACACCATTAGATTACTATTCCAAGATACTTGGGACTTAGATGAGTAACTGATACATAACATTAGGCTACTATAGATATGAAAAAAAAACAGTCATGAAATGCTGAGAACAGCACTAAAGAAATACTCTTATTGGCCGTGGCTACAGTAACATCAAGCATGAATTCAAGATAAAAAATACAAATCATTTGGTTACTGTTGAAAGCATTTACTAAGTCAATAACTATGCAAAAGGCCATGGAGTGATAGCAACAATAACAGCCAACATAATACCAACAATACTAATACTCATGATCATAATAAGCACAATAAAAGTACTAAATCGGGAATAGCAGCACATTTGCAATTGAGACTGGCATTTTGAAGTAAGAACAGAGTCCTACACTCATACTTCACAACGATGCTAATTCTAACATTGTCTCCTTTGGCTATTCGAATTCCTGCAGTCATAATATATATATATATATATATATATATATATATATATATATATATATATATATATATATATATATATATATATAAATATATATATATATGTATATATATATATATATATATATATATATATATATATATATATATATATATATATATATATATATATATATATATATATATATATATATATATATATATATATATATATATATATATATATATATATATATATATATATATATTTATATGTATATATATATATATACATATATATATATATATATATATATATATATATATATATATATATATATATATATATATATATATATATATATATATATATATATATATATAATATATATATATATATATATATATATATATATATATATATATATATATATATATATATATATATATATATATATATATATATATATATATATATATATATATATATATATATATATATATATATATATATATATATATATCACACTTACAATCGGGTAGGTACTTAACTAACTTCTTTTTTTCACTCACTTTCCTTTTGCTACCCAAAAATACTTCCCAATATCCGTCTTCCGGCCTTCAAATGGCTAGCTTTCGTAGGGAGTTTTGCATGTAGGAGCTGTTCCTCCCCTGTCTCTTTGGTTTCTGGATCAACTTCGTCTCTTTCAAATACAGGAAACAGCTGTTTGACATTCTTGCTGTCATGTCTTGTGAATTTACACTCCCTTCTTCATGACCAAGCTGAAATAATTGTGAAAAAAATTATCATGGCTAAAACTTTCAATGTTTTATTTTATCTATCTAACATATCCCTTCGGACAAATAATGTATATACTGCGGCTGGAAAGGCAAATATAGAATCATTCATCAATTCACGTCCTTTATCACTTAATATCTATATTAGAATTCTCGAACATTGAATAATAATCTCATTGGCAGAGTAGGGGACAAAAAAAATGCAATAAAATTTGCAGCTCAACCATATCTGGGTGGGTGGAGAATCACTTTCCCAAAAATATCCCTCAATAGATATCGCAACAGCTACATCACCTCCCATAAAAATACAATGATATGGCCTGCATAAAACACGGTGGAGCAGGGGAAAGATCCTCGCAGACTCCTTTCCCATCATGCTTCCCCAACGGACTTTCCCACGATTCCACCCACTAGAACAACCCCCCATTATACCCCCAGTCATTCATACCCATTCTCTCCCGCACACACCACTTTCAAAACACTCACCCCCTTTCTTTCTGTACAACTCCCCTTCTAGTAATTTTCCTATTTACTGCGCATGCGTTTCCCTTTCCCCTTACTCTGAAGGAGTGTATGTGTGTGTAGAACCGCGGTCGACCCAAGGGTCGCATGACTGTGTCACCAGTCCTAGGTCCCCCCCTCTACTCCCTCTATGGTGCATTAAGGCTACACAATAACTTCCCCAACCCCAACACTCTCGAGGCGTCTCCCTCAATGGCTATCAGACCCCATTCTTTCTCCCCCTCTACACTATTTTAGGGTTACACTTATACCCCCCTACCCCAGCACAGCACAAATCACTCGATTCTAATCTTGCCGGCTGCACAATGAAAAAATTAAAACTCGCTGTATTTAACAGTAAAGATCTAAATAACATCTTAGAATTTTCTTTTTCCTCAAAAGGATATGTGATACACGTAGTTTAATATAAATTTTTCTATAATACAACGTTAGAAGAGCAATCGGTCATTCCCGCTAAAATTTTTCTCACCAAAGTATAATTCCGCGAAAAAACAAAGAAAGAACCTTGAACACAGTTGTGAGCGTATCTCCCACTACAATTCTTTGTATACACTGTCACTTTAAGAAATTATACGATGTTAAAAGAGCAATAGGTCATTCCCGCTAAAATTTTTCTCACCAAAGTATAACCCCGCGAAAAAACAAAGAGAGAACCGTGAACACAGGTGTGAGCGTATCTCTCACTACAATTCTTTGTAAACACTGTCACTTCAAGAAATTGATATAAAATATGATTTTACATGTACATTAAATCTTCTAAATTAAAGTCAATACCATTGTCTGCTTTATATAAACTTAGGCATTAATACAAATAAATGGAACACCCTTCAAACGCAATTACTCATTA
>JAXCGZ010021476.1:17500-32500 GCA_037179515.1 Halocaridina rubra
GTGACACTGTTTATGTCCTCACTCAACTTAGTCTCTGTAATTGCTACTATATCTGCCTTACTGTTGTGAATCCTATCTTTTAATTCTACTGCCTTACCAGCTAATCCATCAGCATTTGTGTATAACAATCTTAATGAGGCCCCATCCCCTGATCTTCTGTCATTATCTTCTTTATCTCCCCTTTGTCTGGAAGTATTCTGTAACGAAAATTTTTCTTCTCCTCTTCATTTCTTTCATCATTTAACCTTCTTGCCTCTTGCAACAAGTTTTTGATCTTTCCCATCTCTTCCTGTGTTCTGTATCGTCTAATGAACACTTCTTTGCATTCTTGAAGGTCTTTTAGACTTTTTTTTCTCAACAATATTTCCCTACATGTCTCCCCTCTCTCAAAGGTTACTTTTGTTGGTCTCGGCTTTCCTTCCCTCGAATATTTACCTAGTTGGTGTATGTTTACAATATCCTCAGGACCACATACTACTCCAAGCTTTCTTATCAGGTGTGTGTGTGTGTGTGTGTGTGTGTGTGTGTGTGTGTGAGTGTGCTTGTGTGTATGTGTGTGTGTGTGTGCGTGTATGTGTGTGTGTGTGTGTGTGTGTGTGTGTGTGTGTGTGTGTGTGTGTGTAATTACCTAATTTTGTTTACGGGAAAGAGCCCAATGCTCGTATCCATTTTATACTTAGTGATACTTATCATACCTGTCCTTAAAACTATGGATTAAGATAGCATTAACTACCTCCTCGCTTAGCCAATTCCAATTATCAACTACTCTTACACTGAAAAAGTATTTCCTTACAACCTGCAAAGAAGTTTTCTTACGAAGCTTCAAACTGTGACCTCTAGTTTTAGAGCCTGCCATATCAAAATATCGATCCCTATCCACTCTATCATAACTATGAAAGAATTTAAAGACTGTCACCTTATCCCCCCTCAATCTTCTAGCTTCGAGTGATGGTAAGTCTAATTCCCTCAGCCTCTCATCATAACTGAGATTGCGTATTTCTGGAACAAGTTTCGTGGCATGTCTTTGAACTTTTTCAAGCTTAGCTATGTACTTTTTCAAGTGCAGATTCCAAAAAAGGGCTGCATATTCTAGTTTTGGCCTCATATAGGTTACATAAATATTTTTGAACACTTCCTTTTCCATGTGCCTGAAGGCTACCCTTACATTTGATAAGAATGCATATGCTGCCCTTACTATGTCATTTATATGTATTTCTGGAGACAAATCTGACAGTATGTTTACTCCAAGATCTCTCTCATATTCTGTGTCTTGAAGTTGTACTCCAGCCACGGAGTAGTCAAGCTTGGGCCTTCTTGCACTTGTACCCATTCTCATTACCTTACATTTTGAAGTAATGAATTTCATTAGCCACTTTTCTGACCACTCATGTAGACTATTTAAATCTTCCTGAAGTTCTCTATCATTGTTCTCGTTTTTTACTTTCTTCACAATCTTTGCATCATCTGCAAACATATTCATGAATGAATTTACAGACTCTGGTAGGTCATTTACATATACAAGGAACAAAAGTGGCCATAAAGCTGAACCCTGTGGAACTCCACTACTAACTCTTCTCCATTCAGACACTGAGTGTCTTACTCTAACCCTCTGTTCCCTTCCTTCTAAGTAAGTTTTTATCCATTCCAAGACATTTCCACCTATTCTAGCCATTGCTTGCAGTTTCCTAATAAGTCTCCCATGTGGAACAGTGTCAAACGCTTTCTGGAAGTCTAGGAATTTGCATTCTTCCCAGCCCTCTCTTTCCTGTAAGATTCGGCTTACCTCATCATAAAATTCTAATGTGTTTGTTATTGTTGATCTACCTTCTCTGAAGCCATGTTGCCACACTGACAAAAAGTTGAAGGATTCCAAGTGAAGAGAGCCGTATCCCTACTTCCCTTTTTGAAGATAAGTATCACATTTCCTTGTTTCCAGCATCTTGGAATCTCCCCTGACTCCAGTGACCTTTTAAATATGATACCCAGTGCCACTGATATTAAGTTTCCGCATTTTTTAAGTACATGAGGGGATATGTCATCAGGACCTGTAGCTTTATGAACATCTAAATCCATCAGTGCTTTGCATACCTCTGTGGCTGTAAGGTTGATATTCTTTAATACCGGCCCTTGAGCTTCTATCTCTGCAATCTGAGGGGGTGGGGTATTTTCTACTGTAAATACTGACTGAAACTCCTTGCTCAATTCTTTGCAGATCTCTTCATCCGTCTAAGTGTTGCTTCCATCCCCTCTTTTTAGCCTTAAAACCTGTTCTTTTACCTTCAGTTTTTCTCTGAAATAGCTGTGGAAAAGATTGGGATTTTCTTTAACCTTCCTGGTGATGTCCCTCTCATAGTCTCTCTCTGCCTCTCTCCTTTTACTTAGGTAGTCATTTCTTGCTCTTTTGTAGGTTTGCCAGGCATTTATGCTTTTTCTCCTCCTATACCTTTTCCAGCATTTGTCTCTCCACTCCTTAGCTCTTTTACACTCATTATCAAACCATTTCTCTCTGGCATGAATTACACCTACTTTGGTGACAGGTATGCAGCAATCTACTATCTTCCCATATTTCTCACAAAAGATGTCATACATTTCTTGTACAGATTTGTTGTAAAATAAGGTTCTCCAGTCAATAACTGCAAAAAGCACATTCGTTTTGACGTAATCTCCTTTCGGATAGTTCCGCCTCATGTCCTCAGTGCCTCTACTCTCAGGCAGAATATTTTCAATGATATACTCCATCAACAACACACAGTGGTCACTCTTTCCAATTGGTGGTTCATACTCAATATTTTCAATATCCAACACATTATCTGTGAATACTAGATCAAGTAGTGATGGCTCATCCACACCCTTGGCCCTCATTGGTTCCATTACATGTTGGTGTAGGGAATTCCCTTGTACGCAATCTAGGAATCTTGCCCCAAATGAGTCCTCACCACTGTGTGGGTCAAGATTTATCCAATCTATATCTTTTTGATTAAAATCTCCCATAATCAAAATCCTACATTTTTTCTCCCATGCCATGTTAACAATTGAGTTTATGACTTCAATAGTACCTATATGACTTTCCTCATAAACTTCTAGCCTATTCTGGTTCCTTGGTGGGTTATATACAACAGTTATTATAATGCTCTCTGACCCAGTATTTATGCGAGCAAAAAGAAATTCCTTGAACTCACTTTCTATAGCCAAGTTTATTTCTTCAACTTGAATCCTTTCACTTATGAGCAGTGCTATCCCTCCACCAGTCCTCTCAGATCTTTCAACCCTTAATATTCTGAAGCCCTTAGAAAAAACTGTGACACTGTTCATGTCCTTACTCAACTTAGGCTTGAGGGCAGACACGCCTGGTGGTAGTAATGGTTCTACTCTTAACCTTGCACCTCCTAATAGATCTGCTTCTTTCACTCTTCACTATTCAAACATTCTTGGGCTGTACTCTAATCTTTTGTCTGTGGAACAGCACTTGGGCTCTTTCCTCCCTAACCTCCTCCTCCTATCTGAAACCCAGTTGTCTATACATGCTTCCACTGACCCTTTCCAAATCTCCCACTATAATCTATATACTCGTTTTCGTTCCAAAGGTGGGGTCTGTGCTTACTGCAACATTAACACTCCTACTGTGAGGCTCATGGACCTTGAATCTCCTGACTTTGATGTTCTCTGGCTAAAAGTCTATCTCTCCACTACCACTATCATCCTTTACTTCTGCTACTGTTCTCCAAACTCCACCGAGTTTGTATCTTTCTTTGAATATCTCTCCTCGTGCCATGAGTCCTTGCTATCTTCTCACCCACATGCCGAAGTTCTCTACATTGGAGACTTCAATGTACACCACAGCGAGTGGCTTCATTCTTCTCACACTGATGTGGGAGGAAGCAAGGCTCTTGCTTTCTCTATTACTCATGATCTGGAGCAAATTATTAAACATCCTACTCGTGTTCCTGATCGTCACGAACATGCTGCTAACATTCTTGACCTTTTTTTTACTTCTAACCCTTCACACTACTCTTATTCCGTGCTTTCCCCTCTTGGTAAATCTGACCACTCCGTGATCTCTGTTTCTTCCATTTTCGCTCCCCCTCCACCAATCCCTCCTACTCAACGCCGCCTTTGGCACTTCGAGCGAACTCAATATGAAAATTTGCGTAACTTTCTCTTTGACTTTCCATGGGATGACTACTGCTTTCGGTCCCGCAACCCTGATCGGGTAGCTGTAAAAGTTGCCGAGATCATGACCGCGGGAATGGAGGCGTACATCCCCTCTTCTACAAAAACTTTCTCTCCCCCTAAACCTTGGTTTGACTGTGCCTGCTCCATGGCTATCCAGGCTAGGAATCAGGCTCACCGATCTTACCAAGCCTCTCCTTCCGATTTAACTCGCTCTGCTTTTATTATAGCTAGGAATCGCTGTACAGCTCAGATTCGAAGGTCTAAGGCTTCCTTTATAAGAAGGAAAGTTGATGACCTTAACTCCTCTCCCACTGACAAATGCTTCTGGTCCTTAGCCAAAAACCTCTCCAAAAACTTCTGTAACTCAAGCTTTCCCCCTCTCATTCGTTCTGATGGTTCTATAGCTTGCTCTCCCACTGACAAAGCCACTCTCTTTGGCTCTCATTTTTCTGCCAACTCTTCTATCAACGATTCCAGCACACCTGTTCCTCAGTCTTTTCCCCTCTCTAACCCTATGCCCTCCCTTATCCTTTCTTCACGCAAAGTTCATAAGGTTCTTCGCTCTCTAAAGACAAACAAGGCATCTGGTCCCGATGGTATCCCTGCAAGGTTCCTTAAGGAATTTGCAGATGAACTGGCTCCCGTGCTTTGCCGTCTTTTTCGCCTCATTCTGTCAACCAGTATCTATCCTTCATCTTGGAAGCATGCTCTAGTTCAACCTGTTCCCAAGAAGGGTGACCGCTCTATTCCTTCTAACTACCGACCTATTGCTCTAACCTCCTCTATTGCTAAAGTTTTCGAAACTTTGCTCAATGCTCACTTCTTGAAACGCCTTGAATCTAACTCACTTATCTCCGATCACCAGTACGGCTTCCGCAAGGCAAGATCCACTGGTGATCTCCTGTCCTATCTTACTCATGTATGGTCATCTTCTCTGAGGAACTATGGGGAATCCTTTGTCGTCGCCCTTGATATCTCTAAGGCTTTTGACAGAGTCTGGCACAAGGCTCTGTTGGCCAAACTCCCTGCCTACGGCTTTACCCCTTCTTTCTGTTCTCTGATTTCCAGTTTTCTTACTGACCGTTCTATATCTGTAGTTGTTGATGGCGCGACATCTAGCCCTTTCTCTGAGTCCAGTGGTGTTCCACAGGGCTCTGCTCTTTCACCTACTCTCTTCCTTCTCTTCATCAATGATCTTCTACAGTCCCCATCTTCCTCTCTTCTTCATGCCTTTGCCGATGACTCTACCCTTCACTTCTTCTCTGCCTTTTCTTCACAGCCTTCATCTGTTACTTGTAATCAATCTCGCATCACTCTTTCTTCTACTCTTAACTCCGATTTGCAGAGAGTATCTGAATGGGGCACTCAAAATTTAGTTAAATTCAATGCCTCCAAGACACAGTTTCTGGCTATCTCTTTATCTTCTTCTCCTCCAGATAACCCTATTGTCTTCGAAAATAATGAAATTTACCCTCTTAATTCTATCAATATATTAGGAATCCACATAGCCTCTAACTTGTCTTGGAGGAATCACATAATCCAAATTTCTAAATCTTCATCCAAAAAATTGGGGGTTTTGTTTCGTTTTCGTTATTACTTTTCCTCATTGCAGTTACTTAAAATTTACAAAGGTCTTATCCGCCGCTGCTTAGAATACTGCTCACACATCTGGGGTGCTTCTTCCTTTACTTATCTTCTTGATAGGGTTCAATCTAAGGCAGTCAGACTTATTAATGATCCTTCTCTTACTTCTAACTTGGATTCTCTCTCTCTTCGCCGTAAGGTATCTTCCCTTTCGCTTTTCTATTGCTACTACTTCCATCGCTGCTCTGATGAGTTGGCGAGTTGCATCCCTCCTCCACTGCCGAGGCCGCGTAACACTCGCTAAGCGGCCTCATCTCACAGGTACTGTGTCGAGATTTGTAGCTCGCGTATTGGTCGGTGCAGCGACTGCTTCTTCCCATCTACCTCCAGACTCTGGAACTCTCTTCCTCCTTCTGTCTTTCCTAGTTCTTATGACCTTTCATCCTTCAAAAAGCAGATCTATCGTCATCTCAGAGCCTAGTCCTCCATATCTCTGGGTCCTCTTTACTTTGACTGTTTTTTCTGTCTGTCGTTTTCCTTTGTGTGACATTACCTCATCTCTGCCTTGCCCTTAACTTTTTCTTTTCCTTCGTCTTGGTATTTTCTCGTGCCCGGGCCTTTGTCGATGAGGGCAGTTTCTGCCTGTCCCGGTGTCACACTCTTAAAAAAAAAAAAAAAAAAACTATATCTGCCTTACTGTTGTGAATCCTATTTTTTAATTCTACTGCCTTACCAGCTAATCCATCAGCATTTGTGTATAACAATCTTAATGAAGCCCCATCCCCTGATCTTCTGTCATTATCTTCTTTATCTCCCCTTTGTCTGGAAGAACTCTGAAATGAAAATTTTTCTTATCTTCTTCATTTCTTTCCACATTTAATCTTCTTGCCTCTTCCAACAAGTTTTTGATCTTTCCCATCTCTTCCTGTGATCTGTACCGTCTAATGAACACTTCTTTGAATTCTTGAAGGTCTTTTAGACTTTTTTTCTCAACAATATTTCCCTACATGTTTCCACTCTCTCAAAGGTTACTTTTGTTGGTCTTGTCTTTCCTTCCCTCGAATATTTGCCTAGTTGGTGAATGTTTACAATATCCTCAGGACCACAAACTACTCCAAGCTTTCTTATCAGGTCTACAACCTTAGCTTTATTTTCTTCAAGTCTCCCCTGCCCTGTTGGCTCCTGGGATTCGCTTATGCCTGAGATTACCACTGTCTTCTCTTTATCAAGTGCCTGTTTGATCAGTGGGTTTGCCCTTTCCATCACAACGTCTTTCATTTTTTCGATTATTGTCTCTTTATAGTCAACTGTTTGTATGTTTTCCAGTGCCACCACCTTTACAGCCTCTTTTACTGCCACATTTCCTTTTAGTGCATCAGCAAAGGAAGTTTTCATGGCATCATGTTCCATATTCAGCTCCTGGAACTCTTTTCTAAACTGTTCAATGCTTTCCATAATCTGGACATTCCAAGCTGCAATCTCGTCTCTCAGAGGAGAGCAGTGAACTAACATCTAATTCATTTAGGTTGTCATTCAGCTGTTTGTTTTTATCTTCTTGTTTAGAAATTCTGGTTTCTAGTTCACTTTTTTCCCCTCCATCTTCTTTATTCATTTATCTAGCTCCTTTCTCCCCTGCCCTATAGCTTTATTTGCTTCCTCCAAAAATCTTATTTTCTCTCTGAGTGTTTCATTCTCTTTCATTTCTCAATCCATATTCCGAATTTTATCATCAAGGCTTATAACCAATGCCTCTAAATCCTTGATTTTCTGTTTTAGTCTCCTAATAGCTACCCCTCCTTCCGACCCATGGGTGGGAGAGGTTTGGAACAGAGATGGCCTCATTTTTATGTTCTCCCTCTCACAGAATATAGAAGGAAGAAGAGAAAGATAAAAAAAGAGAGAAAACTTTTCTTTAAGCTTCACAAAGAAGTTTTATATCTTCATATAAGTGCTATTTAGTGACTCAATTTATCTCTTTTCTGGTAACACACATCTTAACTTAAAAATTTGACTATGGTAATTTGAGGATAAAAAGAAAAAGAAAAAAATGCAACAAAGAAAAAAAAATGCAACAAAAACAAAAGTCAATCCTGAAGGAAAATTTGCATTTGTGTCTGAGGAGACACCCACCTGTTTCTGCTATATATTCTTCTTAGCTGTGTGGATGTGCGTGTGTCTTTTCCTTCATAAATCCAGATTCAGTTTTCAAATAAATCTCGACATCTGCGTTGTTAACTGCAATAACTTTATGGCCCAGTAGATATTCCTCCATGTCGGTAAAAGATGGCTATGAAATGGAGGATGCGAAGTAAGAGTCATATAATCCACAAAGTTATTTTTTCTCTAATACCCGATTCTTCCGCTTAGTATCCTAATTGCAGACTTCGGGTAAATCCAGTGAAGCAGTCCAGCAAATATTAAATTTTGAGACTGTTGAGGGTAGCATACACAACAGGCCACGAATGCTGATATAAAGCTTTATTTTTCTTTAGTGTGTTTGTATATTTATTTATTTATATACTTATCTGTACTATAATTTATATGCTTATTAAATTATTTACTTATTGCTATACTTATTTGCGTCTTTGGAGTTGTATCTATCTATCTACCTTGGCTGTCTCCCCCAATTGGGGGATAGCCGAAATAAAAAAGAAACAATAAGGGGATTACATTGCTCAATGGGCAATGACGAGGGAGCTAGCGACCATGCAGATGGCACTGCTGGAGTGCCACAGCCCATCCTCCCGGCTCTTCCACAATCTGTGTTGCTTCATAAATGCCAACTCCCCTACTGCCCCTATCACAGGGCTTCCTCTGTAAGATTCAGCCCCGTAGTAACAGCAGATGCCCATCAGAGCTGCATCACAATCGCTCGCCAGTCATTCCTATTCCTAGCACGCTCACTTGCTTCCCTCACATCCATCCTCCTATCATTCAGGGCTCTCCTTACTCCATCCATCCATCCAAACCTAGGTCTCCCTCTAGCATTTAACCCATAAACTCTCAGCAGTCTTTTATCATCCATCCCTTCCACATGACCAAACCATCTCAGAACATTATATGCTTATTAAATTATTTACTAATTGCTATACTTTTTTGCGTCTTTGGAGTTGTATAAAGTATTTCAACTTTCCTATTCTTTTAAATATCGTTGGAATATTACCATCTCCACACTTCCTCTATATTTTTAAATGTAGTCATTTTTACATTAAAAGCTTCATTCACGGTTATCATTCTTATTTTTTTTTGTGCATGCACATGATCTCTGATTTATTAGTATGACAACCTGTATGAAATGATTTACCATTATTATGTTAAGAATACCGTAACTCTGTCTTCAGTGCCCCACAGTGAGAGATGTTTTACCACGAGGTCAGAACTTAATACAGATCTGCTCATTTTTACTTAATGATGACAACCTTGATGTTATTCTTGCTCGTTATCCTCACTTTGGTTGCCATTAATTATATTGAATTATACATATATTTTCTGTATGTTGCTGTATTATTCTGTTTATGCATTCTGCGTTTCTCTGAGCTTTCCTTTGCATATAATGTACTCTGTGCTGCCATACTGTGAGTTGTGTGTTAGTATGCAGCAATGTTTTATCAATGTGTACACCTCCCTGTAAACTATGTTCAATTCTTGGTTTTGTATCCACTTGAAGCATTATTTGTATGAACTCATGTAATGTCTGACGCCTTGGTGCAATAAATTAATAAAATAAAATAAAATAATAATAATCTCCTTATTCCTAGTTGAGGGCTGTAAAAAATAATTATATCAACCAAAAGAGGCTGTCGAACTGATAACCAAAGGAAAGTCTCTGAGCTACAGAGATGATGGAGTACTCTTGGTTACCATGTGCAGTGAACTTGTATGTTCTTAATTATATATTCTTATTCAATAGTAACTATGTTGCACAAAGTTTATGACAATAAATATAGTATTTTGAACGAGATACACAAATATGCTTTCAAATCCCCCTTGATAGAAAGTATAAGTTTATTTTTAGGAGGCAAATCTTTCAAAGCACCTATTGAGGAAGATATATTTTCTCTTTATGATGTCAGTCCTGAAGAAAACCTGTGATTTAGTAGACTCGCGTTTTTAAGTAATATATTTCCTTCAAACCTTTATGCATCGATTGAACTGGTTTATATTTATAAAGTTTGGTTTTCAAAATATCTTTAAAAGATTTCGTCTGATTTGTTGATCCTTCCAAATACCTTTAGTAAAATAGATTCTTTTCTTTTTATGTTAACAATCATTAAAAACTTTAAAGGATGAACTCCCTTTAAAGTCATTTTTTTGAAAGCATCTTTATTTCTTATTTTTTATGATATATCTTAAAAACACTTCTAAAATAATGGATTCGTTTATAATTGTTTTGCCGGATCTTCAAATTACCTTCAGTAGAATTAGATTTCTTATTTTTTTTCCTTCAATGTAACAGTAGTAGAATGAACACTTGTCTTTTTTATATCAGTCCTTCAAAACACTTCCTAAAATTCGAGCTTACCTCTTAGAATGCATTTTTTTTCTAAACGTGTCTAATAATACTCGTACATAAATCATCTAATAGAATGTAATTTTACATTTCTGAGGCACGGCCTTCGAGAACATTTATTAGAATTAAGTGGTAGTAGCAAAGGAATGGGGAAGTAGAGTGGGGGGATGTAGAGGGGAAATGGTGAAGGTCGAAGAGTTGAAAAAGTCAGAGAAGAGACAGGAATATCAGGACTGGTTGAGAGTGGCATATGGCAGGGTGAAAGAAAGAGAAGTTGGGGAGTTAGGGGAGGAATGGGGGTTGATGAAGGAATGCTTTGTGGGGCATGCAAGTGATGTGTGTGGAAAGAGGCTTGTTGGAGGTGGCATGAAGAGGGGCAGCGAGTGGTGGAATGATGGGGTGAAAATGAAGATGGAAGAGAAATAGAGGGCTTTTGAGGAATGGTTGCCGTGTAAAAGTAGGGAGAAGTATGAAAGATATAGGGAGAAAAATGTGGAACCAAGCGGAATGTAGAGGAACAGAAGAGGTTGGCAAATATTAGGTGGGGACAGGATTTTAGTAGGTCATATGAGGAGAATAAAAAGAAGTTTTGGAAAGAAATGACGAGAATAAGGAAGGGTGGATCGAGGAGGAAATAGACAGTGAAAGATGTTGATGGACAGATGTTAAGAGGGAACGATGCAAGGAAATGATGGGCAGAATATTTTGAGTGCTTGCTGAATGTTGAGGAAGATAGAGAGGCAGCTATAGTGGCAGTGGGGAGGGTGTTCAAGTACCAGTAATGGAAGATGAAAATGAGAGAGAGATTACAAGAGAAGATGTGAAAAGGGCATTGTATGAAGCGAAAGCAGGTAAAGCACCTGGAATGGATGGTGTGAGAGCGGAGATGTTGAAAAAAGGGGGTGTGACTGCATTGGAATGGTTAGTGAGAGTGTTTAATATATGCTTTATGTTGTTAATGGTGCCAGTGGAATGGGTGATTGCTTGTATAGTGCCCCTATACAAAGGTAAGGGAGATGTGTATGAATGCAGTAATTTTAAGGGTATAAGTTTGTTGATGCTTTATGTTGTTAATGGTGCCAGTGGAATGGGTGATTGCTTGTATAGTGCCCCTATACAAAGGTAAGGGAGATGTGCATGAATGCAGTAATTTTAGGGGTATAAGTTTGTTGAGTGTGGTAGGAAAAGTGTATGGTAGGATACTGGTTAATAGGATTAGGGATAAGACAGAAAATGTGATCGCAGAAGTATAGAGTGGTTTTAGGAAAGGTAGTGGATGTATAGATCTGATTTTCATAGTTAGGCAGTTATGTGAGAAATATTTAGCAAAGGGTAAGGATGTGTTTTTTGCATTGTTGCATCTGGAGAAAGTGTATGATAGAGTAGATAGAAAGGCAGTGTGGAATGCTTTGAGATTATATGGAATTAATGGTAAATTGTTGCATGCAGTGAAGAGTTTGTATGAGGGCAGTAGAGCTTGTGTTAGGGTAGGAATAAAGTGAGTGAGTGGTTTCCAGTGAGTGTGGGACTGAGACAGGGATGTGTGATGTTACCATGGCTGTTCAATTTGTATATTGATGGAGTTGTAAGAGAGGTGAATGAGCGAGTGCGTTCGAGGTTTGAGAATGGTAGATGGGAATGATAACGAGCGGGAGCTGAATCAGTTGCTGTTTGCAGATGATACTGTGGTGGTGGCAGACTCAGAGGAGAAGCTGTGTCAGTTAGTGTCAGAATTTGGAATGGTGTGTGAGAGAAGGAAGTTGTGAGTGAATGTGGGAAAGAGTAAGGTTATGAAGTGTAATAGATATGAGGATGGTGCTGGATTGAATGTTATGTTGAATGGAGAGACACTTGATGAAGTTGATCAGTTTAAGTATTTAGGCTCAGTTATAGCTGCAAGTGGTGGAGTGGAAGCAGATGTGTGTTACAGAGTGAATGAAGGATGTAAAGTGTTGGATGCATTGAAAGGAGTGATGAAGAATAGAGGGTTGGAAATGAATGTTAGGAAAGTTTTGTATGATTAAGTGGTTGTGCCAACTGTGATGTATGGATCAGAGTTATGGGGTGTGAAAGTAAGTGAGAGACAGAAACTAAATGTGTTTGAGTTGAAATGCCTGAGGAGTATGACTGGTGTATCTCGGTTGGATAGGGTTAAGAATAAAGTGGTGAGAGGAAGAACGGGTGTGAGGAGAGAAATTGCTGCCAGAGTAGATATGATTGTTCTGAGATGGTTTGGCCATGTAGAAAGGATGGATGATGAAAGACTGCTGAAAAAGGTGATGAATGCGAGAGTTGATGGGAGAAATGCTAGAGGGAGGCCTAGTTTTGGGTGGATGGATGGAGTAAGGAGAGCCCTGAATGATAGGAGCATGAATGTGGGGGAAGCAAGTGTGTGTGCTAGGAATAGGAATGAGTGGTGAGCAATTGTGACGCAGTTCTGATGGGCATCTGCTGTTGCAACAGGGCTGCATCTTACAAAGGTAGCCCTGTTGTAGGAGCAGTACGGGAGTTGGCATTTATGAAGCGACACAGGCTGTGGAAGAGCCGGGAGGATGGGCTGTGGCACTCCAGCAGTGCCATCTGAATGGTCGCTAGCTCCCTCGTCATTGCCCATAGAGCAAAGTAATCCCCTTATTGTTTCTTTTTTTATGTCGGCTACCGCCCAATTAGTGGAGACAACCAAGGTACATAAATAGAAAAGAATCTCTTACCTTTATCCTTTTTGCGGATAAAAAAAAAATAATTATAATATTGTCACGAATGCATGCAAGTATTTGGTGATTGCTAAGAATATCAGACATCTTAGATGTATAGTCAGTACTATATGTAATTACAATTTCCATGCCTTTATTTAGTTAAACAATATCACTATGTTCATCTTTGGACAGCTTTAAGATAGCAGAGAGTTACTTGGTCAAGTTAAAAATAAAAGTAGCTTTATCTATACTCAAAAATGGAAGAAAAACCTAGATATTTTTAAAAGATTTTCTTGAAAATACAAAACTTTTTTCACGGATAGAAAATTTTTGCAAATGGAGATTATATATAAGCTTTTCAAGAAAACAACTATGATCTATGTAATTAAATTAAGAGATGTGTATACGATGATCAGATACCAACTATTAAGTGGTGGAAAATGCTAGACCCACAGATGTTAGACTGGTTCAAAGAATTAGTCCTCAATCACATCAAATTAGAAGAGGTCATGAACACCTGGTATATAGAAAACATCACGATGATATTAAGAACTGCAGAGGAATTATTAGGAAAGACCTCAGGTAGATGACCATCAAAGGGTAAGGAGACTTACCCTTTGAGAAATCAAAGATAGCCTATGATAGTAATGATTCAGAGGAAAATAGACTGGCTTTTAAAAGGGAAAAGAAAGAAGCAAATGTGGCAATAGCTAGGGCTATGACAAGTGCAATGAATCTATTTTAAATAGCAGTAGGCCAAAAGTACATAAATAAAAGAGTGAATAATAGAGATAAAGCGACAAAACATCTAGTGCTCATCAAACTGGTCAAAAACATGAGAGGAAGAGTTCTGTCAAAGGAGGAAAGTATAAAACCAGATGGAAGGAATATTATAAACCAATATATACAATGAAGAAAACCCTAGAAGAATATTAGAGGATGGTAATCTACTAGAAAAAAAGTTCAGCCTATCCCTAGAGAGGCAATTAAGGAAGTACTTGGAAAGATGAAAAGAAGAAAAGCAATAAGACCTGATTGTATTTCGGCAGAAGTTTGGCATTGCTGGGGAAAAGAAGGAGTAGACACACTGTGGGACCTGATATTCAAGATTTATCAACAAGAAAGAAAGCCAGGCAGCTGAAGGATAGCCAAATGGTCCTGATCTAGTTAGGGAAGGGTGATATACTGGATGTCGGTAATTAAGGTGGCAAAAGAAAACTGATGTCTCAGACTATGAAGAAATATGAAATAATTATAGAAAAGAAAATAAGGAGGGAACCACAGTAAGTGAGGAGCAGTTTGGTTTTTGCCGGGGAATGACACAATGGATACAATTTACACAGCGAGGGAAACAATGGAGAAGTATAGCAAGAAACAAAGAGAAGTACATCTAGTATTTATTGCTTTGAAAAAGCAATAAATACTAGGTATCGTGTATATTATGTTACTATTTTACTAGGAGCTGTTAACATGGCTTCAGTAGTGGGGGAGGAATGCAACTCGGCTCCTCATTAAAACAGTGATGGAAGTAGTAACTACAGAAAAGAGAAAGAGATGATACCTACGGGTGAAGAAAAAAAATCAAGCTTAAATGTAAGAGTAGGGTCATTGATGAGTCTGAATGTCTTAGATTCAACCCTATCAAGGAAATAAGTATAAGATGCAGGACCCCAAATGTAGAGGCAGTATTCTAAGCAGGGACGGATAAGACCTTTATAGATTTTACCTAACTAAACAGAGGAAGAGAGCTCCAAATATTTTAGATGTAGATTTAAAAGTTTTGAATTTTCAACTCTCTTAAGACAACTTAGAGGCTATCTGAATGTCTAATATGTTAATAGAATTAAGGGGTAGATTTCATTAGCTTCGAAAACAATAGGGCTCACAAGAGAAAAAGATAAAGAGATAGTCAGAAATTGTATCTTGGAGGCATTAAATTTAACTAAAGCTTGGGTACCCTACTCAGATACTTTCTGTATATTGAATTTGAGAGTTGATGAAAGAGTGATATGAGACTGTTTTCGAGTAGAAGGTCGA
>JAXCGZ010021476.1:40000-45001 GCA_037179515.1 Halocaridina rubra
TATATATATATATATATATATATATATATATATATATATATATATATATATATATATATATATATATATATATATATATATATATATATATATATATATATATATATATATATATATATATATATATATATATATATATATATATATATATATATATATATATATATATATATATATATATATATATATATATATATATATATATATATATATATATATATATATATATATATATATATATATATATATATATATATATATATATATATATATATATATATATATATATATATATATATATATATATATATATATATATATATATATATATATATATATATATATATATATATATATATATATATATATATATATATATATATATATATATATATATATATATATATATATATATATATATATATATATATATATATATATATATATATATATATATATATATATATATATATATATATATATATATATATATATATATATATATATATATATATATATATATATATATATATATATATATATATATATATATATATATATATATATATATATATATATATATATATATATATATATATATATATATATATATATATATATATATATATATATATATATATATATATATATATATATATATATATATATATATATATATATATATATATATATATATATATATATATATATATATATATATATATATATATATATATATATATATATATATATATATATATATATATATATATATATATATATATATATATATATATATATATATATATATATATATATATATATATATATATATATATATATATATATATATATATATATATATATATATATATATATATATATATATATATATATATATATATATATATATATATATATATATATATATATATATATATATATATATATATATATATATATATATATATATATATATATATATATATATATATATATATATATATATATATATATATATATATATATATATATATATATATATATATATATATATATATATATATATATATATATATATATATATATATATATATATATATATATATATATATATATATATATATATATATATATATATATATATATATATATATATATATATATATATATATATATATATATATATATATATATATATATATATATATATATATATATATATATATATATATATATATATATATATATATATATATATATATATATATATATATATATATATATATATATATATATATATATATATATATATATATATATATATATATATATATATATATATATATATATATATATATATATATATATATATATATATATATATATATATATATATATATATATATATATATATATATATATATATATATATATATATATATATATATATATATATATATATATATATATATATATATATATATATATATATATATATATATATATATATATATATATATATATATATATATATATATATATATATATATATATATATATATATATATATATATATATATATATATATATATATATATATATATATATATATATATATATATATATATATATATATATATATATATATATATATATATATATATATATATATATATATATATATATATATATATATATATATATATATATATATATATATATATATATATATATATATATATATATATATATATATATATATATATATATATATATATATATATATATATATATATATATATATATATATATATATATATATATATATATATATATATATATATATATATATATATATATATATATATATATATATATATATATATATATATATATATATATATATATATATATATATATATATATATATATATATATATATATATATATATATATATATATATATATATATATATATATATATATATATATATATATATATATATATATATATATATTATACGGAAATGGTATCCGAGAGGAGTGCAAAATTTTTACAAGTCTTGAAAAAAGACTATGCTTTAAATATCACAGTTGAAAAGAGTTTGGAGAGAAGCATCTTCTATCAAGGTAATAAATCTCTTCTCCAGAAATGATTTTTAGACTCAAGTTTCTTGAATACTAGGTAAGCAAGCTCCCGTAGGCTGCAAGCCTCCACCGTCAGGCAGTTGATTAAACACTGATGAATATGACCTTTCTTGAAAAAGACGATTGTTTTAGAATTCCGCTTCAACCGGCGTCATAATATATATATATATATATATATATATATATATATATATATATATATATATATATATATATATATATATATATATATATATATATATATATATATATATATATATATATATATATATATATATATATATATATATATATATATATATAAATATATATATATATATATATATATATATATATATATATATATATATATATATATATATATATATATTTATATATATATATATATATATATATATATATATATATATATATATATATATATATATATATATAATATATATGTATTGTTTTAACCAGAAGTAAGTCTTCATCAACCAGTGTGTAAGTCCTAATGTATTAAAAGATATACAGAGATTCCCTTTCCTCACTTCATATCACCGGATTCCTCGGACAGACACAGAGGAACATTAGGAGTTACACATTGGTTGATGAAAAATTACTTGTGGAAAACAAGATATTCAGGCCCCTGTGGAAGCGGAGTTTCAAAACCATTGTCCTTTTACCAATAGGTCATATTCATCAGTGTTTAATTACCAGCCTGACGATGGCGGTTAGTTGATATTCTTCTTCTTCTTCTTATTATTATTATTATTATTATTATTATTATTATTTTTTATTATTATTATTATTATTTTTATTATTATTATTATTATTATTATTATTATTATTATTATTGTTTTTATTATTATTATTATTATTATTATTATTATTATTATTATTATTATTATTATTATTATTATTATTTTTATTATTATTATTGTTTGCTTTGTTAATTGCTTTTTCGATTACATACGCGGGATACAATTAGAAAGTCTCATGTATCCCGCGTATGTAATCGAAAAAGCAATTAACAAAGCAAACAAAATATTTTATAATGGGCCGACAGAACAGCCAAAAATAAACTTTACTAATACAATTAAAATACCCTATTTAGAAAATATTAAAATTCTTAGTGATCAATTAGGCAGAAGTAATCCTTTCATATTTAATTATCCCAAAACAATTGGTTCTTCACTAATTAACGTATATCAAAATAAAAAAGCTTTAGAAGCAGGGATTTATAAAATTGATTGCTGTTCCTGCGAAAAATCCTACATAGGTCAAACTGGTCGTTCACTAGGCCAGAGAATTTCCGAGCATAAGAGAGCAGTAAGATATGGCGTTGAAAGTTCTGCTTTATTTGTGCATATGCGAGATACTGGGCACCCTATTAATTGGAGTGAGTCCTCATTGCTATATAAGAGTAATTGCCAATATAGGAGAAAGATACTTGAAGCAGCCATTATAGAAAAATCCGAAACATTAAATTTATCAAATGGACAGTGGAGATCTGACGTTGTGGATGAAGCATTATTAAAAGACCTCATTAAGAAGATTATGCCAAATGACCGTCCACCTGACCTGAGGTTTGAGGATAATCCCATCGTGAATCCTCCTGGGAATCATAGCTAGCATCTCTCCCCACCTTTATCCACAGCTCTGTATTTATCAATTCATTTGTACCTGAAGAGGACTGGAGTCCAGTCGTAATATATAGTACATCTTCGCTTCTTTTTGTGTTTTATTTATGGGCCTTTTTTTGCTTCATATTGTGCTGTGATATAACAGTTTATTTTGCATATATATATATATATATATATATATATATATATATATATATATATATATATATATATATATATATATATATATATATATATATATATATATATATATATATATATATATATATATATATATATATATATATATATATATATATATATATATAATATATATATATATATATATATATATATATATATATATATATATATATATATATATATATATATATATATATATATATATATATATATATATATATATATATATATATATATATATATATAAAATATATATATATAATATATATATATATATATATATATATATATATATATATATATATATATATATATATATATATATATATATATATATATATATATGTATATATATATATATATATATATATATATATATATATATATATATATATATATATATATATATATATATATATATATATATATATATATATATATATATATATATATATATATATATATATATATATATATATATATATATATATATATATATATATATATATATATATATATATATATATATATATATATATATATATATATATATATATATATATATATATATATATATATATATATATATATATATATATATATATATATATATATATATATATATATATATATATATATATATATATATATATATATATATATATATATATATATATATATATATATATATATATATACATATATATATATATATATATATATATATATATATATATATATATATATATATATATATATATATATATATATATATATATATATATATATATATATATATATACATATATATATATATATATATATATATATATATATATATATATATATATATATATATATATATATATATATATATATGTATATAAATATATATATATATATATATATATATATATATATATATATATATATATATATATATATATATATATATATATATATATATATATATATATATATATATATATATATATATATATATATATATATATATATATATATATATATATATATATATATA
>JAXCGZ010021477.1:0-5000 GCA_037179515.1 Halocaridina rubra
ATTATTTCTTATTATTATATGACAGAAAAAAATGTCCAAAAGATAATCTAAAGCAGAGATGTCTGTGGGATCATGTGTTTGTTTGGTGGGGATCTCTCTCTCCGGTTACGATCTCTTTATCTATCTATGGATAAAATACAAAAGAATTTTAGACTCTCGTCGTCTGCGTCTCTCTCTCTCTCTCTCTCTCTCTCTCTCTCTCTCTCTCTCTCTCTCTCTCTCTCTCTCTCTCTCCTCTCTCTCTCTCTCTCTCTCTCTCCTCTCTCATTTTCCACCATTAAAAACTTTTATAATATTTTTTGCAATATGTCTAGACAGCCTCAAAGGTTAGTTCATGCAACTGACCACCAGAGGGTATGAAGAAAACTAAGAAAAATGAGTTTTTAATATATATTTTTCCCTTTTCATCATTCAAGGTCAAGCAGTATAGTGATATTCAATATTTATTTATTGCGATTTTGCATATTTTTTTGTCTTTTATATATTTCGTTTCATATATTTATCTCTCCAGTTTCCTCACACTCATATAACAATATTTCCTTATATAAATCTGTCTTTCCTTGTGTCTATATATATTTCGTCGGTTTTTCCATCTGTCTCTGTATATATTTCGTCTCTTTTCATCTGTCTATATTTGTCTTATCTGTCCACATTCTATTCATGCATCCAACCTTTTACTCCTTCCATGGCCAGTAATCATATAACTTACCATTACAGGTAAGATCTGTACGAAGAAAGAGAATTGTTGATTTTTGCATAGTCAGCAAAACCAATAAGGTGGTTTTTTTTTTTTTCAAGGGCGGAGGAGATGCGTTCCTCTCCAGACATCTCACACTTTTCTCCTCCTTCTCTTTCTCAACCGTCACTCATCGTAGTCCTCAACCTGCTGTGCAAAAATATCCTTGAGGTAGCAATATTATATATGAAAGAAGCTGCAATATTAACCTCCAGCGGAGATGTTGCGTTTCATTATGATGATGTTGATTGATGTTAAAAGTCATCCTTCTGATACGGTTCTTTCCCTTTGGCTACATTAACACTGAATAGTCTGTCGTAATCGTTACACATATCTTACTATCCCTTCACATCTGACAAGTCACAACATAACCCATCTCTTGTTTCTCATTTTATTTGCTTAAATGTTTACTTGGTACCCGGGCCTGATGAGGACAATTTTATGCGCCCGTCCCGGTATCACACTCTTAAAAAGGAATTACTCGTATATGATATATTAGTATATGCATAGTCAAAATCATCGCTGAAACTTAATATAAAAAAAAATAGTAGACTGTTTTAAACTTCTATCGATCTACCTTGGCTGTCTCCCCCAATTGGAGGGTAGCCGAGATAAAAAAAAAAGAAACAATAAGGGGATTATTTGCTCTATGGGCAATGACGAGGGAGCTAGCGACCGTTCAGATGGCACTGCTGGAGTGCCACAGCCCATCCTCCCGGCTCTTCCACAACCTGTGTCGCTTCATAAATGCCAACTCCCCTACTTAAGAATAAATAAAAATATTTGTAAATACATGCAAAGGTTAAGCTTGCTTGGACTAACAAATAGAGAGAGAGAAAAAAAGCTTGGAATATGTGACTTAATCATTGTGTTAGGAAGGTCATCTGCTCTAGAAAGTTCAGTAATTAGGTCACTCTATGTATTCGCCAGGGAAACTTGTACCCTGATTAGGGTGCAGTGTATCCCACTATCTGTATACAGTAGCCACATCCCCCCTACAAGTGGGGTGGCTGAGTCAAAACAAAATACCTTGAATCTTTGCATGAAGAAAAATACAGAGTATGGGATTTTCATTCCCCTCGCTCTGCCCCATTTAGTCGACTTTTGCGACACGCAGGTGAACACGGGGGAAGTATTCTTACCCTCCTCGCTCAGGGAGGTAATCAAGAATATGTGTCATAGTCTGAATGTTTATAGATAAACATTTAAAATTTCGGATCTGGAAAATATTAGCGACCCCCAGACAATAAGAAAAAATAAATTGTTTGGCTAGGTTAGGTTAGGTTAGGATAAGATAGATTTGTTTAGGATAGGTTAATGCCTAACGTAACCTAACATAACCTGTCTATTCACGGGGCTATTCATTGTCCTGGGGTCGCTAATCTTTACCTGAACCTAAATTTCAAACAAGTATAAATGATATATGTCCTAAGCATGAACTTAGGGCATATATCGTGGCAAAATGGTAGCGTCCGCGGCTCTGAGGCGGCAGGTCGAGGGTTAGAGCCCCGTCACGGACTGAGATTAGTAAGGGCATACACTCAGGGTAACGATTACCTCTGCCAAAACAAGTCCTTCGCAAGAAGGCAACCGTCTTAGCCCTTAGTAGAAACGGGAGTTCGTGACGCAAACCGAAACCATTTCGTGTACTTAATCTCCACGTTTCATAAGAGTCGACTGAATGGGGTGTGGAGGGAGGGGACTGGGAATGCCCTCCTCTGTATTTTCTCTTTCCAAAAAGTCAGAGTATTAAGCCCTGACTCAACCACTCTCCTTATAAGGGGAAAAATGGTTCATGTATATAGATAGAATATGAATGTACCATTAGGGTTGAACTCTTATACAAAACCATATACTATACGTGCTAAACTGGGTAAAATTCTCGATTTCTTGAATAAAATCGATCTTTTTTTTTTCGTTCTCGCTCTTGGGCCTAAATAAGTAGTTAGTTGCACTTCATAATTTACACATGGGGATCAGGTATGTTCTCGGATTCTAGAAGTAGAATAGTTCTTGTTGTTCCGGTTTTACGTCACGGACTCCCTTTTCTACCAAGGGCTAGGAGGGTTGCCTTCTTACGAAGGACTTGTTTTGGCAGATGTAATCGTTACCCTGAGTGCATGCCCTTGCTAACCTTAGACCGTGACGGGGCGCGAACCCTCGACCTGACACCTCAGAGTCGCGGACGCTACCGCTTGAGCCACGGTGACTACGGGATAACTACTACAGTCTGGTCTTGATATGGGATCTCATTAGCAATACCAATTTTCGAGTTCAGATTGGTTTTGGTCTGATTAACACAGGATTATGGATTGGTCTGAGGTAATCTGGCTTAAGTCAGAGGTCATTTTTACAACTATGCCAGTTATAGATCGTTTGACGTGTTGAGGTCAAGTAACTTTATTTTACGTATTGAGGTCAAGTAGCTAATAATAACGTAAAAATAGCTTGAAGTTGATTGTTGACACATGAATTTAGTTTTTGAGTAGACTATCCCACAGTCATATGGTGTGTGTGTAGTTGTTGTTGTTGTTGTTGCTGTTGTTGTGTGTGTGTGTGTTTTTTTTTCCCAAGGAGACTTATATATGCCTTTAGCTCCGAGGTTTATCGACGGATTCTCTGTTGTCTGGCAACAACAGAGTCCATTAATCCGGGCCTGGAACCGGCATACGCCCTTAGTACCTGATTTTGATTGATGACCTATTTACTACTACTACTACTACTACTACTACTACTACTACTACTACTACTACTACTACTACTACTACTACTACTACTGCTACTACTACTACTACTACTACTACTACTACTACTACTACTACTACTACTACTAATAATAATAATAATAATAATAATAGTAGTAGTAGTAGTAGTAGTAGTAGTAGTAGTAGTAGTAGTAGTAGTAGTAGTAGTAATAGTAGTAGTATCCCCACCATTGGATCAAATATCATATAGTAGACTAGATGTGTTTTCTCTCATTTTTCAGCATGAATCTTTCGTCTTTTACTGAGTGTCTCATCAAGATGGTGATAAAGTATTCCAATCTAGATTTCTTCTCCATCCACCACAGAACAGTTAGTCACTGCCTTGAAGATGCTTTCAATGGAAAGCGAAAGCTTTACATTGAATAATTAAAGAAAATACACATCTCGTCTACAGCGTTTTTACCAGAAATAATAATAATAATAACAACAAAAATAATAATAATAATAATAATAATAATAATAATAATAACAATAATAATAATAATTATAATAATAATAATGATAATAATAAAATTAATAATAATAATAATAATAATAATAATAATAATAATAATAATAATAATAATAATAATGTTGCTCCGGTTTTACGTCACGGACTCCCTTATCTACCAAGGGCTAGGACGGTTGCCTTCTTGCAAAGGACTTGTTTTGGCAGATGTAATCGTTACCCTGAATGCATGCTCTTGCTAATCTCAGACCGTGACGGGGCGCGAACCCTCGACCTAACGCCTCAAAGTCGCAGATGCTACATCTTGAGCCACGGTGACTACAATAATAATAATAATAATAATAATAATAATGTCTTTAATGTAGCATACACAAAGGGGAAAGCATCTTTTATCCATGATAAATATATTTAGAACAATATGTTTTGACCTTTGATATATAATATTTGCCTGCTCTATGCAAGGATACTTAAATATAAGTTATTGTTATTTGTTGGTTTTTAATTTCAGCCTTTAAGTTACAATAATAACTGAAGTAGGTCGCGGATTGTGTGTGTGTGTGTGTGTGATATATATATATATATATATATATATATATATATATATATATATATATATATATATATATATATATATAGATAGAGAGAGAGAGAGAGAGAGAGAGAGAGAGAGAGAGTGTTGATAATAATAAGGAGAGGGTAATGGTTTCCACCTTTTGCCAGCCCAGTCACATTCGATGGTCAGATAATCTTACTATAAGATTTGAAGACTTTAACTTGACACTCATAAACATCGAGTAGGAGTTTCCTTCGGTTCTTGTAGGAAAAACTCTCTGGAAAATGGAAAGTTAGTGGAGTCCCTCTTGTGATAACCCATACCGTCTATATACGCTAGAATATCGTGTATATAGACGAGAATATGTGCACTCGCGAGTAAAAGTCGTACTGTATGTATGCACGAGATCCTTATGTAAACACGTGATTGTGTTTTATTAGAATTGGTTAGTGTACATGAATTTTTTATTTTCGCTATTTTTTATGTACATTATATTTT
>JAXCGZ010021477.1:12500-44913 GCA_037179515.1 Halocaridina rubra
TAGTTTTCCTTTAATCTTTTTCTTTTCTATGTGCATATTTGTATGTTCTTATGTTTTTTGGTGTATATGCGCATATCTTTTTATTGTGCATGTATATGCTTGTACATGTGTAAGTGTGTATATGCATTTATGGGTATGCATATGTTTTTGTGTGTTGCATTTTTAGTTTTCCATTTGTTATTTCATGCAAATAGAGCCACTTATAAGTTGTTTTTACTATTTTCATTTGCCTCTATATCTGTATGTATGTGCAAGCTTTTATATTTTTATAAATATATGTATGTATATGTATGTGTGTGTGTCTGTGTATATTTATTTATGTATATGTATATATGTATGTATGTATGTATGTATATATATATATATATGTGTATCTGTATGTAAAAAAATATTCTCAGAAAACAATAAGCTAGTTTATGAATAAATAAATAAACCTTCCCTGTCTGTCTAATCTTAACCATAATTAACAAAGTAGTAAAGTAATTCACATTCCGAGAATGTGTACAACATCAGAAGATATGGATCCACTTCTGTCCATTAGACAAGGAGTGGACAAAAGAACTAATGTAGTTATTTTAATATTTTTGACATCGGGACGGACAAGGAAAATTATCCTCATCCGGTCTGGGGAAAAAAACAACTTGTCAGATGTGAAGGGATAATAAGAGATGAGTAACGACCAGGCCAGAATATTCGTTGTAGATGCAGGCTTAAGAAAAGAACCGTAACTTAAGAAATGCTGTGTAATCAAACTGTCTTAGCTAGTAATATTTAAGTAAAAAAAAAAACATTTGGGACTGGGCATGGTTGGCTAATGGGGTATTGAGTTCTTATATCATCATGCCAGACTCATTATGAGTGGGCATGAAGCTAATCCTCATTAGCACAGTTTGGGCATTTCACACTGAACTCAACCCTAGAATTTATGTTAAGAGGAGAGATCATTATATGAAATTAGGGCGTAGCAGAAATTATTATTTATCCAAGATGCCTGCAGTAGCCCCTATTATATTCCTTCTATAATAGTGAGGGGACCATGTCCTCCTTGATGCATAAAGGAGGGAGGGAGTTATATTGACACCTGTTCTTTGTTAAGTTGGTAGTGCTGGGCATCTGTGTTCACCTGTTAGTCATGGTTTGCCCAAGGTCAGCCACTAGTACTTGTTGGACTCTCACCAGTCTGTCGCCAGTACTCCCAGGTCTTGGTCAATACTTGGGGTGGAGAGTCTCTCTCTCTCTCTCTCTCTCTCTCTCTCTCTCTCTCTCTCTCTCTCTCTCTCTCTCTCTCCTCTCCCTCTCCCTCTCCCTCTCCTCTCTCTCTCTCTCTCTCTCTCTCTCTCTCTCTCTCTCTCTCTCTCTCTCTCTCTCTCTCTCTCTCTCTCTCTCTCTCTCTCTCTCTCTCTCTCTCTCTCTCTCATATATATATCTTCCATTTTGTTACTAAGATTTTGAAGTCAGTCTCTTGAGGGCAAGAGGGAATTGTTCACAAGGTAATTTTACATTCACTGTAGAATCGAAGCTGGTATGGTATCGACACATAATGTTGCTAAAATTGAACAGTCAATCAATCAATCAGTGTACAGTATATATATATATATATATATATATATATATATATATATATATATATATATATATATATATATATATATATATATATATATATATATATATATATATATATATATATATATATATATATATATATATATATATATATATTTTATGCCATTGCAATTCTGGAGTTTCCAGCACTTATGGATACATATATTTTTCTATTTTTTTTTCTCTGCATTTTATTCTATAATTGTTTATTCATATGTATATTAAAACACATTTGGGTATCAGTACATCATGTTTAAGATATTCGCAAATTTCTATAATTTCGTAACAAAAATTTAATTTATTGATTAATTAATTAATTAAATTAATTATTTCAGGTGAACATGACGATAAAGATGAACTGGGCAGGATTTTGCAGCTTATTTTGGGCTGTGCCGTTAATTGCGAGAGCAAACAACGTAAGTACTCCTTTAATACCCAAGTATTATATAATTGTGCATAAACTCCTCCTCCTTTACATGCAATGTAAGTACTCCTTTAATACCCAAAAATGTTTTGATTTGTGAAAAAGCTATGCCTCCTTTACATGCAGTGTAAGTACTCGTATGTTTTGTTTTGTGCGTAAGCGCCACCTCTTTTATGTGCAACGTAAGTATTCCTTTAATACCCAAATGTTTAGATTTGTGCATAAGCTCCGCCTCCTTTACATTCAATGTAAGTACTCCATTAATACCCAAATATTTTTAGATGTGTGCATAATCTTCACCTCCTCTGCATGGAATGTAAGTACTCCTTTATTACCTAAAACTGTTTTGATTTGTGAACAAGCTCCGCCTTCCGTACATGCAATGTAAGTACTCCTATATTTTATTTTATGCATAAGCTCCACCTGTTTTACGTACAACGAAAGTACGCCTTTTATACCCAAATATGTTTAGATTTGTGCATAAGCTGTGCCTGCTCTACATGCAACATAATGAATACCCAAATATGTTTAGATTTGTGCAAAAGCTTCGACTCCTTTACATGCAATGTAAGTACCCCTTTCATACCCGAATATGTTTAAATATGTGCATAAGCTCTTCCTTCTTTACATGTAATGTAAGTACTTTTTTAATACCCAAGTATATTTTGATTTATGCATAAGCTCCAACTCTTTAATGTGCAACATAAGTACTCCTTTAATACCCAAATATGATTTGATTTGCGTATAATCTCCGCCTTTTTCACATGCAAGCTAAGTACTTCTTTAATACCCAAATCTGTTATGATTTATACTTAAGCTCCGCTTCCTTTATGTGCAATATAAGTACTCCTTTAATAACCAGATATGTTTTGCTTTATGCACAAGCTCCGCCTCCTTTACGTGCTACATAAGTACTCCTTTAATACCCAAATGTTTTGATTTGTTCAAAAGCTCGGCCTCCTTTACATGCAACGTAAGTACTCCTTTAATACCCAAATATGTTATGATTTATGCAAATCTTCACCTCGTTTACGTGAGTTGCATCTTGATTCCCCACAAGTGAAGAGCATAACTACACTTTATCATTGGCTGGCAATATTTATGCATTATTTTTTTTTTATCAAACCTGGACCACTGGCAAATTGATTTTTTTTATGTTCAAGCATGATATAAAATTATAAGAGACCTCGCCTCACAAGTGTTACGTAAGCACACTCCATTGTTAAAACTGAGGAATAATTTCCTCATACTTTTTCTCTTAGATATTCGCCCCTCCTCTTTTTAAGTGGGATGCATCCCAGCTAGTAGTCATTACATTAGAAATGATGACATAAGTCAGTTGTACTTAACAAAAACAAATAATATACATACATGTTGCATTACTTTTTATGTATAAGTTTTTGGAATACTGTATACTTAAATGAATTAGTAACTTCATATGAGATGGTTGCATAAGATAAACAAAAGTAGACAAAAATTTATACAGTATTTATGTATTCCTTTGTTTCTAATTATTAAATTTCCTTTGTAGAATACATTGAAGCTATTATGAACATGGAAGAGAATGTTCAGAAGGTCATCATGGAAGCTATTCAAGAACTGATGCTGAGAGAAAGCTCTCCAGGTATTTTGAGTGCTGATGGGGAAGGCCGCTTGGAACTTGGCCCAGCGTCTTTCCATCCGCATCTGAAAACGGTCTTGGAACAGCTGGAAACGGCCACTCACTCCAGGGATGAAACAATACAGAGATGTCATGAACTGGAACAACAGGTTAATAAGAAAGAATTTTTTTTTTTTTTTGTATATCACATTTTTAGTAGGCCTATGTAATTATGATGAAGGAACTTCACAGTAAACTCCATGGATTTACTGTTCATTAAATAAAAGTCTGTGGCAACACACTCCAAATATCCTTTTTTTTCTGTGTATATATTTACTTAGATAGTCAATTATGACGTGTGAGGAGTTCAATTACATAGAATGAAAGAATTTATAGATATTTCTTATACATAGGTAACAGTTAACATATTCTAAGTTTTGTGTTAGTATTGGATTTTGTTAGAAGATGGTTAAATTTTTGCTTTGTATCAGGTAACTACACTCACTTATTTTATTTTATTTTTTTTTGCCCAAGTACTGATTAATATAAAAACTATTTAATTTTATTTTTGATATTTGGAAATTAAATCTTAATATTGCAATATCATTTTGAATGCAAGAACTTGGGACCTCAACTATTTTTAACAACTTAAATGTAGTTTATTTTTCTGTCGTAAACCATTTGTCAGATGTATAAGTCTCTGATCAATTATTGCAGATATCTGTCTTATCTGAAGAGAAAACTACGCTCTCCTCTGAAAACGAAAAGTTGTTAAATCGTTTAGATACCTTGGAGACGGGTGGTGACCTGGGGACCTCAACACTGCGTTACAAAGATTTGAAAAAGCAAATCGATGGGCTCCAAGATGAATTGTACAAGTTGGAAACATGTAAGTCCTGCTTGTCTATGATTACATAATATCGCATTGTTTACATTTGATAGTTTTTTCTGCAAACTTTATATTAAATTAATTTTGTAATCTTTCTTGTCCACACTCTAATTTCTATGAAACAAGTCAATTTTTTAGTTTGTATTGCATTTTTGTTGTCACAACTGAATTTTTTTTAGTAGTGTTTGCTAATATCGTACATTCATATTAATTAAGGTCTGAATTTTGTGTATTAATTTTTTTATTATAGCAGATAAGGAAATAATTAAATTTAATCCCATTAAAGCTTGTGGCTGTTATGAATAATAATGGGGTTTACATATTTTGAAAATGTGGTCATAAAGCTATATTTCAGTCTTTAGTGATCTGGACTACAGTCGATTAAGAAGTTTGCACACCTCAAATTTCTCTTGAAGGCATGTTCAGACTTTTGCCGTGTGAACATCCCCATTCAGTTTTCATCAAGAAGTAAAGACTATTAGAGACCACTTGGATATGAAATGCTATCATGGGAGAGTGTAAAAATTGACACTTCAAAATCATAAATGCTTAAATTCAGATTAACAGTAGATGCTTCTTCTGTTAACATCAGGTGATGATGACAATTAAAGAAGCAGTTACACACCTTATTGGAATTTGCTAAACAAGGAAGCAGTAAATGCTAACTGCATACATATTTTTAAGGACAAATATGATAAGTATCATTAGTAGAAAAATGAAGCTGATAAGGATACGGAGTGTTGCGAAAATAGAGCTCTTTCCTATAAGCAAAATTAGGTAAAATACACCAAATGTAATGACCAAAACCTTTATCATGAGATTCCCATCGGTGAAACAGGACCGGAAAAGAATATAAATATCTGTATGGCACTTTGGTATCTGAAACCCTATTCACCCGCAACTGTATCATACTTTAAATGCTGTCTAGTTAGGGTTTAATACATGAAATGTCATAACACGGTACATTTTAATTTCTTTTAAGTATTTCATTACAACTGGATGACCTTAACTGTACAGAATATACATTACTCAAAAATATATAAAGATGATTCTCACAGTGTATAGGCATTTCTATCCAAAAAGAATAATAATTTGACTATATTTTCTACTCCCAGCGCGCGACGAGTACCGTACAAAAACCGAGCTGCTGGAGAGGGAAAATCAGGAGATTCAGACTCGTAACGAGGAATTACAGCAATTGGCTGATGAAGCGAGATCTCTGAAAGATGAGGTGAAGCTTATCTTGTACTTCTTTCTTAACATGTTTATATTTTATTCTTCTCTCTTGTTTTTGTATGTCTATTACTATCTGTTTTTTGTTTATTAGTTAAGATATACCACCCAGGCATGGAATGGGTCAAGATGGACCCCTAGGTGATGAGATCTAATGTTTCTTAAACTTGGGACTAAGGAGGGCAACTGATATATCTTGAATATTGGAGAGAGGATGAACATTTGTTATTGTTATAGGATTTTAAAATTTCATATATTATGTTATTTATCTTTTTTACAAAGTAGATTTGTAAATGTTTAGATTTAATAGGATATTCTGGACATCCATGTGTGGATTATGCTAAGATATGGCACTCTTGAATCCAGTGTTCAAAATATTTTTGTTGCTTATTTAATGGTACATACTTTTTTTTTTACAGTGAATCATATATAAAATGCAATGTAAAATCAAACCTAAATGCAGCTGAATATTAATATGTAAATATACAGTATAAATAAACTGTAAATGGAAATCGCTGTAAATGGCACTAAAACAGCTTACAGATTTACTATTATCTGAAGCTTTTTATTGCCTTTAGACATTTCCTATTATCATGGCCGAATGATCTTAAGTAAACCGCCCATACATAAGAGGCTTGATAGTCATAGAATGTGACCTATAAATGAACATAAGTCTGTACTTATAGGAAAAATGGAATTAGTAACTTGAATGAATCTTCATTGAAACCAATAAATTTATCCAGAGATTGGAGGTAGTTGTCTTCAGAAATAACAGACTGTTTATCATTTCTGTAGATAGGTATTATAATTTACTTGTTATTGGTAATGATATAAAAGTTGGCCTTGCTCATCTTTAAGTTTATAGTATGGATGCTTTTCATAAACATTAGATTTAGGTAGAGTTACTTGTTTTAAAATAGTGTCACTTGAAGCACATGTCTGGTGGATTTTGTAAGGAATATTTTTTTTATGTTTAAAGTTTCACAATTAGTATCCTTTTGGGGGTGGACACAGTAGGACTGAAGCTGGGGAATTAAGGCTGGATGCCCTTCCTTAATGTCTTGCCATGAGCTCGAACACGGGTCCATCTCCTCCCTAGTCAAGCATTCCACCACTACACTACGGTTATCCCCTACAGATTATGGCGCAGTAAGCAGAAGAGTGCAGGAATTTGCAATAAGCTTGCAGTATTTACATGCCTGTAACTCATCAATTTTTTACTGATATTTTACTGATAAAAACAATAAATATTGGGTTTGGGATTAGTTATCAAATTTTAAGTATACTGCTTTATATCACTAATTTGTTCATAGGAACAATGTTCATTGTGACTCATCTATGTATTCATTGAAAAAAGTAGCTTTGGTGGGTTCAGTTTCATGAGTATATCAGCCCAGTCACAGAATAGAATATGTATAGGTCACTCACAGTGGCCAGGTTGGTAGCGTGTGCAACTTTGATTTGTCAGGTCGTCGGTTCAAAAGTTGACATGGTCTGAGGCTAGAAGGGCATTCTCAGGCTAATGGTTGCCTTTGCCCAAACCAAATTCCTTTGAAAGAAGGCCTTAATAGAAAAGGGAGTCCATGGCATGAAAATCGGTTATAAGAACCGGACCCCTTGCAGTTCTAAGCATTAGAATGAGAGAGAAAGTTCAGTAACTTTCTTGATATTTTACTATGTACAGGTGGACGCTTTAAGAGAAATGAGTGAACGAGCGGTGGTTTATGAAGGAACGATGGAGACTTACAAAAAGAAGCTGGAGGAACTTAGTGACTTGAAACGTCAAGTCAGAATTCTAGAAGAGAAGAACTCGGACTACATGCAGATGAATATGGAATTAGAAGAGGTTTGCATCTTGGTTTCTTGTCTTTGTACTTGTTTTATATGTTTTGGCGAAAATTCCTCTTGAGGACAATTTACTTGGAATGTGTGAAAATGTAACATCCAACATAATATAGTTTTCTTTTATTTTGTTGTCAACATAACACAGGAAGTGAAAAAGAGTGGCACTTGGCGACCACAGTTGGAACTATACAAGAAACAAGTAACTGATCTTCATCAGAAACTTGCCGAAGAGGCAAAGAAAACTGACCGACAGATTTTTGAGAATAAGAAACTGAGTGAAAAAATGGAAGCTTTGATACAGGAGAAGGATGTAAGTTATACTTATTAAGTACAAAGGATTTTTTTATAGATATTGTTAGTAAAGATGGATCGAAAGTTGTTATTAACAGAGCAGTCAAGTTCATATTGACATTTACCTGATTTATTTCCTGCAGCCATTTGTAAACTATGTATTAATTTTTATGTAATAATACACTGAATATTCTGTTATAGAAAGTATATTGCAATATCTTGAAGATAAATAAAAAAATATTCGTTTTTGTAACAGCGACTTACGATGGAACGTGATGGCCTAAAAGAAAATATTGAAGAACTTCGCTGCCACGTATCCACATTAACATCACCTGATACGACATCACGACCTCCGTCAGATCTTTCAGATGTTGACCTTCTGGATGTTGTTCCTCATGAAATAAGGTATAGAATGGAAGATCCTCTACATCTCACCTTAGAAATTAATAATACAGAGTGTAGTATATATTCATTTATTTATGTTTTTCAGACTTTTCAGGCATAGGCTGTAAAAATCTTTTGTCTTTATCCAAATTCAGATATATTATTATCTGGCTTAACAGTTATTTTTGTAGATACAGACACTTTCCAACTTACGAATGAGTTAGGTTCCAGAAGTCCATTCATAAGTAGAATTGTTCGTAAGTTGTGTTTAGGTAAAAAAAAGTAGTGTACAGTATATACATTTGCAGTACTGTATAGTACTTAGGCTAGACACTTAACTACTAAATAAAACATAAAGCATAGAGTATTAATGAATTTTAATACAGTAATAACAATATAATAATACTGTTCAGGACAGTAATACATACATTAATACATGGGTGGATAATGGATAGGTTTTTGTCCATATCTGTGAATGTTCGTAACTGTTGTTCGTAAGTATTGGAGCTTCTGATATGTACTTTGTCTCAATATTAAGTTTTTATTCTTTCTTCAGACAAAGACTGATTCGTCTCCAGCACGAGAATACCCTTTTGAAACAGCGTGCAGGCGAGGGCGACAGCAGCGAGCAGCTCCCGGTCCTGCAGACGTTGGTGTCTGATCTCCAGGAACGACAAACTTCACTAACTCAGGAGAACAGGTGGGATTACAAGGGAGATTTTACCAGACCAATACCCAACTACAGGGGATGGTCTATCAACCCATCAACTACTCCCAGTTTCTCCTTGTTTGATGCTTGCTTCAATGTTGATCCTAACAGGAAAATGAAAGTGTTTAAGAAAAATCTGAAATGGGCTAGTGAGTCAGATTTACTTATTCTCAGACAACCAAAAGGGCTGCTGTCTCCTAATTTCTTGTCATCAACTTTACCTATGCAACAGCCTAGATCTCTTCCTCCTTTACCTGTTTCTTCCTCCTCATTTGCCACTCAAACCTCTAAAGAGAGTCCTATTGTCATTCGCCACATTCATGAATTTAAGTTGTCCCCGTCACCTACAAATGAAGACAGCGGGTGTTGTCGTACTTCTCCCAGTAGTTGCGAGGGTTGCGATGATCGTGGCTGTACAGATGATCACTCGCCCGATTATGTGGGTACTTTAGATTCTGGTGTGTCTGGGGTTTATGGAGGCACTCTAGAATCCGGAATGTCAGGAGTGTATCGCTGCTTAAGTCCTGTTATTCCTTCAATAGTTGAGGAATGTACAACTCATCATATAACTGACATTATTCCGGCTCTTGGAGGTAACAGAAGCTCCTCTCCTCCAGTCCTGCATCACTCCCATCCTGCCCACAACTCATGTCATCATTGTTATTTCCAGAATGGTTCACAAGAAATGAGGGGCGAAAAATGCAGTAGTGGGGGATCATCTATGCATATCTCCTCCCCATGCCCTCCTCGTCCACACACTGTCTGTTCTTATAACCCACCATACAGATATAGTCAGTCTACATCTCCAGTACCAAATCTACCTGTATCCCCACCTGTATCTCCTCTTCCAAATAATATATCATTTTGCCTTACGCCATCAGTTGTTGAAGTATCCACTGTGCAGACAACTTCTGTACCCACGGGGTTTAGAAAGAGCTCTGAACAAGTTACTTTAACGTGTTCGCTACCCGGTACATCCTTTACAACTCTCACCTATGCAGCTCCGAATCCTGTCTCTGTTTCTACTTCCCAAAACCGTAAAAGTTGCTCAGGATTGTCTCGGCCATTGATTCCACCAGACTCACCCACGCCTCATAATTCTCCTCGTTTGCCAAACAGCATATGTGCTACTAGAAGTAGGGCTTGTAAATCTCCGCCTAATACAGCTCAGGTATCGGTAATCGCTGCCAGTCCTGTAGACATACCACTAACTGAGACTGTCGTAGTTGGTAATATCTACAGTTCTAAACAAGATCTTGCAAATGGTGTTACAAGTACATTGTGTTCTGATAACAGTGTGCTTAAACTAAAGAGCTGTTCAGACACTAATATACCAAACAAGTACTCAGCAATCTTTAGAAATCATACTGATTACGAGACTAGCATGTCCTCAGACTCTAATGAGGCTTCCCAGGGAGAAATCATCAATAAATTCGAGTCTGGTAAACCTCCTATTGGCAAACTCAGATTTCCTTCTGTTCTAAAAAGATTAGATGTTTCGGAAGCGAACTCGAAAGATGAGAAACCAAAGGTAAATGTTATTCAAAACTCTTATGATACTGAGTGTAAAAGAAAAAATGATGAAAATAATGCAATGTATAGAAAAAATGAAAAACCAGTTGTATCTACATACTCTAGTAAGATAAATAGTAATTGCAAAGCATTTATTAATAGTCATAAAGAGGACATTGCCTCCATTGCACATTCCATTAAAAAGTTTACTCCAAAGCTAAAAACTGGAAATTCCCCTACCACAGTATCATCGTGTAATAATGCTAACACCCTATCATCTAGTAATTCTGCTTCCTCAATTACTGAGAAGACTGATGTACTGAGAAAAAGCAGTATCAAAAGTTCTCCAGTCTTTCCAAGACTTGTAAAAGAAACTTTAGTATCAAAAGCCAACAATCATGTAACATTCAGAGAACCCATTGTGAAGGAGGGTATTCAGAGTAGACAGGAGTCTCCTCCAGCCCATTATTCCCCAGCATCACCTAGAGAGAGAGTATCAGCTCTTCCAAAGACTCCAACAGCAAGTAATATTGAAAAAGATAAAAAGAACGCCTCTGGGATTACTCTCATGAGTGATACACTCTTCACTCATTTTGTTATATCTCCTCCTATGGAAGCTAGAAGATTGGAAAGAGATGTTGTTTCTACCACCGACACGGATACAGATTTAGAAATTCTCGAGCAGAAGCTCACTATAGGTATGTATGCCGCTCCTCTAGTAAGTTCTGAATCTTGCACATCCGTGAGTCCCGATGATGGTGACGAAGACCCTTCTGCAACGGAATATTGCTCTGATACTGAGGATTACAATCCAAGTCAATTTAAACCCTTTGCTGAAGATAACGAGAGAGTTAAACTGAGTGAAAAAGAACTACTAGTGAAAAGCCAGAGAATGGCGAGTAAACCCAAAATTCTCATCAGCAAAACTCTGGATCCTGCGACGCTAGTTCGTACTTACAGCTTTTTTCGCAAGCAAGCCAAGGCCAAAAAGCAGAGGAAAAATGCGATAAAAGAAATCCCAGCATCCACTGTTAATGGTGGGATTGTGAAAACAAAAAACAAAACGGCAAAACACGTGGTTGCTGAAACATTTAATGCGATGTTTACATTGTGCACCCCTTGAACAAAGCACATGTCGTCCCTGTATGTGTTCATCCTTCTGCAAATTAAAAAAATATCCCTTGCTGAGAAATATCTTAGTCACTGAATGCAGTGTAAGAACTTCTATTTTTGTGGCATTTTTTCTTTATCGAGCTTTGCATTTACTTCACTAAATGCTTGTTGAATAAAATCTCTCGCTTTCTTTATCTATTTTTCTAGTCAGGCTTTTTTTTCTCTGTCAGCAGCTCTTTTAATCAGGAGTGAAATTCTAATGCAAAACAATCTTGTTTTCCTTTTATGTATTCCTTGATAAATAATTAAAAAGTAAAAAAAAGCATGCAGTAAGCCTAGCTTGCTAGCGCCCTCAAAACTAGTCATATGTGTTTTTTTATTTTAATTTATAGTTTTTAATACCTGAGCGTTGTTGCACTCAAGTGCATTTACTTGCTTAAAAATGTAAAACTTCATTGTTGTGCCAAATGTTAGATGTATTGTTCTGCTTGGTCCATATTAGACCTTTAGACATAGTAAAATTATTTTGTGTTTTATCTATATTTCAAGAGGAATTTATACATTCTTAAATGTGCGAAAATTAATTTTTATTGGCAGTCTGTTCACTGTTTCATAATAAGGTTTTGCAAGAAAAGGAATACTGTATCTTTTGACGCTCTGTTTGGGGTCTTGTAGAAATGTGTACAGTACGCTTTAGAAAAATAAATTTTTACTCCTTGGCATTACATGGGTATAATTGAGGATCTTTTAAACGAGGCATATTATACAATTTTATAGAAAAAAATATTTGCTATAAAACTTTGATATGCCTCATTTAAAATCTCATTAATTGCACTCATATAATGCAGATGAGAATCAGAATTTATTTTATAAACTATCAATAATTTTTGTTCGTTCAAGGAAAGAAAACTGTCATATATACAGCATTCACATCAGCAGTTTTGTCCGAATGTGGCCTAAGATTGTGGAATTGAATTTGCCATACAATGATATGAATCCTCTTGATATATATTTCCAATGCTGTAATTTGTATAGTCAGTTGCTTTTGAAATTCCTTCATTGTGCATAGCACAGCAGAACAATATTTTTTAGTAGCTATTAAGAGAGTACCATAAAAAAAAATTGCCTGTGCAATTTCTTTTCGAATATAAGTTTAAAATGAGCAATATTTTCTTGAGTGCTTTTACTTGCCATAGTGAGTTTAATCAGTGTTTAAACTGATCTGATATGCAATGCTTTTTGTGTATTAACACAATAATGATACAATTTTCTTTTTTTAATATTCAAATAGTTTTTTACACATTTACTTCATTAATATATTTGTTTTATGTGCATTTTGGCTCTGAGTTTTTTTAATATTAATATTTTTTTATCTATTTTTTGTAGTTGTTACGTTGTTTAATTTTGAGGAGATCCTGAGATATACTGTACTCCAGTATATTATTGACATTTCCTGAATAGTTTGGATATGTTTTTGAATTCAAGAATTATTGGCTATTATATAAAAGCGTCATATTTAAGATATTACATTCTAAATTTATCCCAACTCTATAGATATAATTACTAATGTGTCATAATTCACATTTCTCCAGGTTTAGAGAAATGATTAACTAATCATAATATCTTAATATTTTTCCATTCTTGACATGTAAGAACTAATTTATCAGTTTTAAGTTTATTCCAATTTTTGAGAAATAATTACTAATAATATAATATTAAAGTAACGTTGCTTTTGAGAAATACTAATCGTTTTGATGAAGCTGTCTACGTACGTATGCTCGGATCATTTTTGGTTTTGACTACAGAGTTCCATTAAAGAAAAATTCGCCTCTGTTCAGATCTCATTTGTTTTTTAAAATATGCTTGTATTTACCACATCCTTTTTTTCACATTCTATGAAAAAGTGAGATATGATGCTCGTAAGTAGATTTGCAAAATACGTGAACCATCGTTTCCCGCAATGCTAAAATATCTTTGTACAGCGATAGGGCGTGGAATTTGTCTTTATTTAAACTGTGTAGAAGATAACCACAATTTCTTTACTTTCATAGTAAAATGTGTATTTTTTTTTTTTTTCATTTCAACAAAATTCATCCCCATTGTCCTCTCAGTGTTGATTCTCAATATGTAGAATGGCAAGTGCTCAAGGTACTGTACATAACTCCTACTTAAAAACGATTTGGCTACAGTTGAATTAGATTCAGAAACTGTATCTTAGCTAGAAAAAAGTTGACATTCTTAATATGCAGCAGAAATGAATAAATTTACATAATATATGCACGCATTTATTAATTCGCGATTAAAGAAGTGTTTACATACGTACGGTAAAATATAAAAAGGAATTTTGTTCCATATTCTCTAAAATTAAAATTATTGTTGTGATTATAATTGGTTAATATGCTATATTTCCAGAATGGCATTTTTATAACGCAGTGTATATTAATGATTCTATAAGACTTAAGTTTGCCTCTATATAATATAGTATATTAATTATGGAAATTTAACTTTACTCCAGTTAAAAAGTCACCAATCTTGGGAGTATAATTTAAGTCTTTTAAACTTTTTTGGCCATTAACAAAACATTTTAACAAAATATTTCGTTCCTATTAAGAAAAGACATACTGTAGTTAAGTCAACAATTGTATTTTTATTTATGGGAAAATCTCAGCAACGATGAAGGTTGTGAATAAGTTTTAAAACTTACCAAGTAATAACTTTCATGGAAAAAATTAACCTCAGCAGGTTGTGTTTTTATTTATATTAAGGAGTATAGGTTCCTATATTGTAAATTTAGACACTTCTATAGTATTAATGATATTTAAATTTTTATGCATTTTAAAATTGAGATGGAATATGTGTGTGATCTCATGCCTGTTCGAGTCTCAAGTCAGGAACACTTAATTTTTAACATCAGTATAGCTGTGAATATGTAAGGCTGTGAGCACTTCCTTGTATATAGGGTTTCATTAAGGAGAGGAGTTGGGTTATTCTTTTTTTTATTAATAGATTATGAAAGTCCAGTTTAATTTGTGACAGCTTTATATTTGCTTATATAGTGCATTTATTTGTTAATATAGTTAGATATTTTTTTTGCATGATAAGTCAGTTGTCGCATGTGAACTGCAAACTACCCCTTACCTTATCTACCAGCACTTTTATTCCTTTTTTTTGTCGTAGGGTTTATTCCGAATAACGATCTTTGGAAGATTTCGCATATTATGTTTTGTAAAAGAAAAAATATTGAAAACTCTCCTGTCTTCTTATTGACTAAAGAAAGGAAAGACACATATCCTTTTAGTAGTATAACAAAGGGCAGTAAATACATTATAAGCATATATCACTGGTTTACAATGTCAAATTCAGTAATATTTTTCATTATCTAATGTTTTTTGTTGTGCAGTTACCTTACATAGCTAGCAATGAATTCAAATTACCAAAGAATTTAGCAAAATTTCTCCAAAATCCATTGTTGCGAGTTTTAAGTACAGTATTCTGCTGTGAATATGGCTTCTGTCTGTTGTGCACTTGCTTTTTTTATTTTATTTATTTGCTGTTTTGTGAAGTTAGGGTGAAGGAAATTACATAACTGTGTTCATTGATATACTTTCATGTACATCTCTACATTTTTTTTTTTGCACTTAAAATAAATTACTGCACATTAATTATTCATAATACAAAATTTTTAGGTCAACTATTTCTTCTGTTTGAAGTTCCTATTTATACACAATACCAGAAGCAGCACAACAAGCCCTCGCAGTCCTGTTTCCTCCTGCTAAACGTCATCATTTTTTTCCAGTTGTCATGATTTTTCTGAAGCATCCTCACCTTTCCTTTGAAGAAAGTTGAGAGTATTTGCTTTTCTAAATTTGCACTGGTAGATAATCCAAAGGGTTTAGTCTGTGGTGTTCCCAACTGCCAATATGCATTTTTTCTCTATTTACATATATATATACATATATTGTATATAAATATATTAGTTTAAGTTCTACTCTTCTTTTTTTTTTTACGTAACAAAATATGTAAAATTCCCAAAATACAATTAGACATCTGTGAATAACGATGAGTTGTTTTATTTCATGACACCCCCTTTACAATATCTGGGTTTGCTTGGGCTTGTTGCTTGATTTGGGCTTTTGGTAACTGTGTTTGTCCTCTTCCTTACCCTCACTAACCCATTGTCCTTCATGCTATAATACTAACTCATTATGTGTAGATTTGATGTGATTTAGATCGTGCTACATTAGTTGTATGTGCTGCATTTGCTCAACAAGTTGATGTTTATGTTGTTAGAACGTATTTGAATTTTTATCACTAAAATTTGTCAACATAACTGTTACTGAGGTAGGTATACAGATTATAACAAAATTTACACAATACTTGTTTTCCTTTTGAATGTCTCACTATTTATCATGTGTGTTCACTTATCTCTTTATTACTGTAATGTTGTTGTTTTCATTGACTGTACTGATACAGTGTTTTTTGGCTGCTAAATATTCATATCCCATGTACTGTACATATTTAGAGGTGTTTGGACAGTGCATAGCAAATTTGCAAGTTACATTCCTTTGTAAGAGCCTTTTTAGGTCAGTGTTACACCATGAGGCGTGATGTGACATTGCTGTGCTGCAGTGCCAAACTGCAGCATGATGCAGTGCTATGCAGCGGTGCCACAGTAGGGTAACACCTCATTTCTCTGAGTGTTATCATCATGTGGCAGCACAGTCATGTAGTGTGACTCCAGCCATAAAGAAAGACAAGATTAATGTTTTAATATCTGATAATTATCTCTTGATGGAACTCTTTGCACCAAGGATCTCCTACTATAGTTACTCCACTTCCGGATCCATATTCAACCTGAGAGGCTTTTGCATTAGCTGAAAATCAGGAAGACCTCAATTTCTAGTAATGAAGACAAGTTACATGTCTATAGAGGAAATAAGAAGAAAGACTTGTATAAGAGGGATGGATTGTCTTTACATAACCTGAAATAAAGTCAACTGGATTCATTTTATATATATATATATATATATATATATATATATATATATATATATATATATATATATATATATATATATATATATATATATATATATATATATATATATATATATATATATATATATATATATATATATATATATATATATATATATATTTTTTTTTTTTTTTTTTTTTTTTTTTTTTTTTTTTTTTTTTTTTTTTTTTTTCTAGAAAGTAATTACAGTTGTCCATCATCTTAATGGGCCATTGGGTCTACCACTCCCTGCGTAAGTTTAAATTTATGCATATTGAAAACATTCATATCAAAGTGTCAATACTTACCATAGGGTCTACTCCAAGCCTCCCATATACAGGAGGTCTCCAACTTACGATGTGCTCAATTTATGTCGACCTGAATATATGACGGCCACTGGGACTTAGAGTATATATTTATTTTCTGGCCACAGCAAGAATATGATTTAGTAAATCAGTAATATACAGTGCAGTGCATAAGTAATTATAATAATAATAATAATAACAATGATAATAATATGAAAATTTAGTGGACTCGCCAATCACTAACAATGGAATCATATCGGTTCATGTCAGATTTGTGCAGATGAAAATGGTAAGACAAGCCTTTGATTTCTTCACATATTGACATATGTCATTTTTGATAACTGAAGATTTATCCAGAAATAGGCAAAAGAATAACCTGGTTTAATCAGTATCATAAATGACTTCAGGGGAATTTTCCTGCGGAAGAAATGCTATTGCTGTTTACTTCCTAACACAATCTGTACTTGGAGAAACTGAATTTTCTTCACCACGTAAAGATCTAATCGCTATTCTGTGACACTCTTGGAATTGTTCAAGCTATCCATTGTTGCAATCAGCATCTTAATTTGCTAATTTTGCTGACAATTTACCAGCTTTAGTCTGAAGGACCAATTTAATAGCACCTATTCCAATATTTCCTCTTTTGCTTTGATGCATACGTTTGCATTGGATAATAAATTGGTATTGAGTAATTTTATTTTATCAGTTTTTCATGCATGTACTGAGTATTTACTGGGATATATTCTTCAGTAATATGTATGGTAGATATAAAACAGTACTTCCTACTTTTTTCTTATCTGTTTTATATAAGTTTTGTATTTACTTATTTTGAGCAGAACAAAATGTACAGCTTTCAGAATTGATGAAAATGTTACTTGAATGGACACTATAGTTTTAGACCCTTAAGAACTGGTATATAATTCCAGGAATATATTATAATGAACCCACTTGACTTGTTGATGGAATTCATTTCACTAACAAAAGGAGGAATGTCCAGGTGTATTATCAGAATATGAGCAAAAGTTTCAATGATACTCTTTCTTCCATACAATATTTTTTCTCTTCCCTGGCATAAGAGTTCAAAACGGCATCTTGACACAGCTTTAGGTCATCCATGCCTTTTATTGTTCCTATAATAGACAAACTGTGTATGGTTATTTACTTTTTTGAATGCCTTTGAGTTTTTAGTGTGCTAAATCACAGAGGGCTTGAAGTTAAACCCTGCAGTGTTCCCTCCCAGCAAAACTGTAAATTTAACCTTGAGATTAGCTTGGCTTCATTATATTTTAAAGTTTTTTCAGGCGTGCATATTAGATACATGCCAAGAAGTTATCCATTATCCACAATTTTCCCAAATTCAGCACTCACAGCATAATCACTCACCAAAACATTGTATAATTAAGTACCATAACCAGCTAGAGGTAGCACCAAATTGCACATTGTTGTCAGGTCATAATCTGGTCATTATACTCTTTAATCTAAATATATCAAATTTTCTCGTGCTTTGGTTGACTCTGTCCTGATGTTGAGGGGGATTAGCCTCTGGAATCTGGTCATAAATCAAGGTCAACAATAATTTTTTTAAATCATATATATGTACGTTCCACTTTTTCGTCAGTTCTATAGCCTTTAGATAAGCTGTTCCTATTTACAGCCTCGAAAACATTTCTTTCTTCCTAAAACCTGTTTTGTTTTCGTCATTACATTTCCTCATTGCAGTTACTTAAAATTTACAAAGGTCTTATCCGCCCCTGCTTAGAATACTGCTCACACATCTGGGGTGCTTCTTCCTTTACTTATCTTCTTGATAGGGTTAAATCTAAGGCAGTCACTCATTAATGATCCTCTTACTTCTAACCTGCATTCTCTCTCTCTTTGCTGTAAGGTATCTTCCCTTTCGCTTTTCTATTGCTACTACAGTGTTGCCTCACTTATCGCGGTAGTTCGGTTCCGGGACCCACCGCGAACCAGAAAATCCGCGAAGTAGGATCCGCCTATATGTACATAGATATTTTAATATATTTTTACGTTTACACTGTATAAACCCTCCCCGCACTGTTAAAAAAACACCCTTTACATTATAAATAACAGCAAGCAACGTAAATTTTTATGAAAGTGATAGATAAAATTACGGTGAATGAGGTGATAATGACGTGACATACATACTCATTTACAATTATTTTTTCATTTACGTACTGTATAAACCCTCCCTGCACTGTTAAAAAAAACACCCTTAACATTATAGATAACAGCAAGCAACGTAAATTTTTATGAAAGTGATAGATAAAATTACGGTGAATGAGGTGATAATGACGTGACATACATACTCATTTACAATTATTTTTTCGTTTACGTACTGTATAAACCCTCCCTGCACTGTTAAAAAAACACCCTTTACATTATAAATAACAGCAAGCAACGTAAATTTTTATGAAAGTGATAGATAAAATTACGGTGAGTGAGGTGATAATGACGTGACATACATACTCATTTACAATTATTTTTTCATTTACGTTCTGTATAAACCCTCCCTGCACTGTTAAAAAAACACCCTTAACATTATAAATAACAGCAAGCAACGTAAATTTTTATGAAAGTGATCGATAAAATTACGGTGAATGAGGTGATAATGACGTGACATACATACTCATTTACAATTATTTTTTTGTTTACGTACTGTATAAACCCTCCCTGCACTGTTAAAAAAACACCCTTTACATTATAAATAACAGCAAGCAACGTAAATTTTTATGAAAGTGATAGATAAAATTACGGTGAATGAGGTGATAATGACGTGACATACATTTGTACATGATAGGTAAACTTACCGTGAATGAGGTGATGATCATCATTCTCGACCCCGGAGGAAATTATTTCACAGCCAATAAAAGCTTTACGGCTGCTTTTTGGGGGGGAAGAACATGGTAATGGGGAGTTGCTGTTGTTGTTTCTTCATTTGTTGGAACATGGCATGGTAAGGAGTCATGGCATCGTCGAGAAAATTACAGAAGGTCACCGAACGAACCATATTTTCGTCATGTTCCTGCGAGAGTTGTTGGAGTGCTTTGTAATGTTCATACATGGCCGCCAAACGTTCGAGTGTAAGGCCAGGTTCTTCAGTTGGTTCGTGCGATTCCTCAAGTTCTTCCTCTTCTTCGCTCGCAGATTTCGTCATTTCATCCAAGTCTTCATCATTCAAAGGCTGCGAGTGGCAGTCAATCAGTTCTTTCACATCTTCGGGAGTCATATCTTTAAAGCCTTCTCCTCCTAGCAATGCAGCCAACTTCACAGCTTTCGCAACTGCCGCCTTCTGCACCTCGACAGGAGCAAATCCCTTGTAGTTGTGGATGATTTCGGGCCACAATTTCTTCCAGCTGGCATTGATTGTGGCCGACTTCATATCTTTGATTGCTTTCTGAATATTTTGTAGGCATGTGGCAGTCGAGTAATTACGCCAGTAAGTCTTCAATGAGAAGTCTTTGTCCGAATCCATGGAATCAACTAGGTTCGCCAGGGCATTTCGTGTGTATAGGGCCTTGAACGCACGAATAACGCCTTGATCCATAGGCTGAATCAGTGACGTCGTATTCGGTGGCAGGAACTCAACTTGAACACCGTCATATTGGAGCTTGGTTGCGTGGCCACCAGCATTATCCATCAAAAGAAGGACTATAAATTCAAGGCCTTTTTCCATAAGATAAAGTTTTACCTGAGGGATAAAGCATTGGTAAAACCAGTCCAATGTGAGGCTTTTCGTGATCCAGGCCTTGGGGTTATGCATCCAATACACTGGCAGCAGATTCTTATTCTTGTTCTTCAAAGCCCTAGGGCTCTTTGACTTGTAGATAAGCCCAGGCTTTAACATGAAGCCCGCAGCATTCCCGCACATGATGAGGGTAACGCGATCTTTGTGCGCTTTAAATCCCGGGGCTTTAGCTTCTTCCTTGAAGAGAAAAGTGCGAGATGGCATTCTCTTCCAAAATAACCCAGTCTCATCCATGTTGAAGACTTGCTTAGGAACATATTCCCCTTCGGCAATAATTTTCTTGAAGTCATTCTTGACGTAATTTTCTGCGGCAGCTGTATCTGCAGAGGCAGCCTCGCCATAAACTGAAACGCTCTTTAGGCCATAGCGTTTTTGAAATCTGAAGAACCATCCCCTGCTAGCAACGAACGGTTGTATCCTCGATGGAGAATCGCTGGAGGGTCCTGGTTGTGGGTCGTCGATATCTCCTTCTCTCCCCTCCTCTCCACGGTCGCCACTGTCGTCATCGGGTTCATTTGCAGCGAATGTCTCGTACAGCTTCTTCGCCTTTGTTTGTATGATATTGGTGTCTAAGCTGATGTTTTTTTTCTGCAATCAGCAATCCAAAGGGCCAAAGCAGCTTCCATGCGCACTACTGCCTTATTGCGGGGTGATATGAGCCTCTTCGCCGATTTATTAAAAGAAATGCTCGCTGTTTTCCTGATCTTTGCCTCGTCCTTTTTTATGTAACGCACAGTAGATTCATTGAGGCCAAAATAGCGGCTGACATCCACAAACTTTTTTCCTTCTTTCAACATATCTAAGAGTTTCACTTTATCTACAATGGTTAACATTTTCCTTTGCCGCTTAGGCTCACTACAAGAAGCCTTAGAAGATGAAGGATGCTTGGGAGGCATTGCAAAGGTTTTAATATGCGAGTAAAAAAAATCGCAAGCAAAACGTATTAGTAAGCACAACGAGAACGGCGCACACGAGAGTTAGACTGAGCGAGTGAGGCGGCACATTGGAAATTGGAGGGAAAAGCAAACTGCAATGAAAAAGCCAATCAGACTCCATGATACAGAAAATATTGAAAAACAATTCTGTGATTCGTTGTCTCCCGACCTTTCAGCCAATAGCTTTCCATGAACTATCTCACGTAGGTGAGAGCCTTTTTGTTTCCGAAATGTTGATAGCGGTATCGTATTTTACATGGTGAAATACTGTTAGTACTTTATGTTTTTAATTATTTTTTACTGTTTTATTATTCTTAGGCTAGGAAATACTTGTTTTATCAATAAAATAATGAAAATTTTAATATTCACCAGGTCACGTGGGTGAGAGCCTTTTCGTTTTCCGAAATGTGATAGCGGTATCGTATTTTACATGGTAAAAGTACTTTTAGTATTTTATATGTTTTTTTTTTTTATTATTTTTTATTGTTTTATTATTCTTAGGCCAGGAAATACTTGTTTTATCAATAAAATAATGAAAATTTTAATATTCACTAGGTCACGTAGGTGAGAGCCTTTGCGTTTTCCGAAACACTGATACCGGTATCGTATTCTACGTGGTGCAGTACTGTTTACTATTTTTTGCTGTTTTATTATTCTTAGGCTAAGAAAAACGTTGTTTTTATCAATAAAATCATGAAATTACTGGAAATATAAACATATATGCTAGCTCACGTAGCTGTGACCCCAATACATTGTACGCTATAGGACACTGTTTTGCATGATGCAATACCCTGTACTGTGTTATACTGTACTTACGTATATCTAAATTTATGTTTTTTACTAATTTTTTACTGTTTTATTATTCGTAGGCTGGAAAATAATTTTTTTTTATCAATTAAATAATGAAATTTTTTTTTTCAATAAAAAAAAATGAAAATACTGAAATTTTTTTTTCTTTCAATATTTTAATATTTTTGCGTATACCCATAAAATAAAATAATAATTTATAAAAAAAAAAACGCAATAGAGTGAGACCGCGAACCAAGAAGCGCGAATAACCGGGGTAACGCTGTACTTCCATAGCCAAGCGGCCTCAACTCACAGGTACTGTGTGGAGATTTGTAGCTCGCGGATTGGTCAGTACAGCGACTGCTTCTTCCCATTTACCTCCAGACTCTGGAACTCTCTTCCTCCTTCTGTCTTTCCTAATTCTTATGACCTTTCATCCTTCAAAAAGCAGATCTATCATCATTTCAGAGCCTAGTCCTCCATATCTCTGGGCCCTTTGTACTTTGACTGTTTTTTTCTGTTTGTCGTTTTCCTGTGTGTGACATTACCTCATCTCTGCCTTACCCTTAACCTTTTTCTTTTCCTTCGTATTGGTATATTCTCGCGCCCGGACCTTTCTTGATGAGGGCAGTTTCTGCCTGTCCCGGTGTCACACTCTTAAAAAAAAAGAAAAAAAAAAGGAAGGATGTGATCAGTGAGTAGAAAGGCTTAAGTATTGCAGAATGTTTTTCCTACATTTTTATGTTTCATGCTTTATAATCACTGTGTTCATTTCTAAGTCACCAAATTGGCTTCAAAGATGTAGCACTGGCAATCATTACATAACTGTACTTGCCTTCTTTGTACGGCATCTGTGCAATACCTTTAATGCAGCTAGTTCCCTGCCTTTAAACTTCATTCAAAGGAATTTGTTAGACGGCATAATTTTACACTATTTTATTTTGCATTAATAGTGGTGATTAAGAAGAAAAAATGCCTCACTTGTACACCCTGCATTTCAGAAGAGATCACTAAATGGGATACAAGTGCAAAAGACTGGCAGAACCATCTTCCCTAGGATATTTTCTTGTTACAGAACAGCTGATGGAAACTAAGAATGGACTTGGTATGATCAAGCCCTTATGCCTCTTCTTAATTCAGTTATAACGACCTTGCTGGATGCAGCAAGATATGGTTTCGTAATGAAGAAGAAAAAAAATTTAGACAGTATTTGGTATATTCATACTATCTTCAAATTATATGTTAATTTTTTTTCTATAGGTTTCAGACTGTATACTTAAGTATCATCTGTACATCACATATTCTATGTCAGTATTTTATGGAAATGCTAAGTCTTGTTTAAGATTTCAAAATTCATCAAATTAGAACTTCTTACAACTAAATTTTACTTTGTAATCCCTGTTACCAAATTATATATAGGTGTCGTACTGTATATTTTACAGACGTGAAATTAAATACTTCCATCCTACAGGATATTCACATAAAACAAAAATATCACAGGAACTCCCATGAAGGAAGTAATTCATGGAAATTTTGAATTTTCCCCCCCAGAGGAATAATACTGATTTTTTGCCTTTAGACTAAGTTCACCATGCTATCAGTCGGTTGGTTTTTTGTCATGCTCGAAATAAAAAATTAAACCTTTCGATCAAAAGAAATATGTATTTGCAATCAAGCCCGTTGCATTCGTGTTTCTGGAGTAAATACAGATTCGTTTTTCGTGGTAAAGCACTAAATAAACACACATTAAATGATAGCACATTGAATACTTCTTTGCTTTTGAATACTCTTTTAAACAATGATAGTACAAAAAGGCAAAGATTACATCCCACTGCTTATTGAAATATCTATCCAACTTTTGCACGATTTGACGTTAGTTTTATGCTACAGACAATTGAACCATCGTATTATGGAGCTTGAGAGTGAAGTCGAAGAAGCAAAGGCAGCTGCAGCTGTAGCTGGACCTATGGCCATGGCAGCTGCATCTAAAGCATTTGAAGGTTCACCTTCAAGAGCTACTGGTGGTGAAGCAAAGAGAATAGTTGAATTAGAGAAAAAGCTGGCTGAACAAAGTAAGTGTATATTATTTTATTACATCTAATAATTGCTATTATTATATATTTAGAGACTTTTTCATTATTTGAGCTTATGTGCTAAGACAATTTGTATCGATGGTACTGTTTTTGTAGTGTGTTATGTTCTATTCCAGGAGAAATCTCGATTTATCTTTCATGAGCACTATTATCACATTCTGACACTTGCTTTCAAAACCAGGATCACTAAAAGGAATATATGACTCAATTATCATATTACAGACACTCTCCAACTAACAAATGAGTCAGGTTCCAGAAGTCCCTTTGTAAAGAGGATTGTTCGTAAGTTGTGTTTAGGTAAAAAAAAAAGTACTGTCAAGTATATGCATAAAACATAAAGTATACAGTATTAATGAATTTTAATACAGTATTAATGATGTAATAATACTGTACAGAACATTAATACATAATGAGTAGGTTTTTTTCGTACCTGTGAATGTTCGTAAGTAGGGGAGCGTCTGTATTTAAAAGTTATTCTGAATTAAGAAATAATATTGGAAATTGCTAATCCTGTGATTATCTGGTATGCTGTATGTATTATTTTTTTATTGAAGAAAAGTTAATATTCCATTTACAATATTTTGCACAAAGGTGTCGCTCATATGCAAGTATGGCTTCATTCGTAGTAAATCTCTACCTTATCATTTTCAGATGAAAGAGTGCTAGCACTTGAGGAGAGCCTTGCCAAAAAAGAAGGCGAGATGGGAGCTATGGAAGAGCGTTACAAGAAATACCTGGGTAAGGCCAAATCGGTAATCAAGACCCTTGATCCAAAGCACAACCCAAATCTGGTTCCGGATGTCTCGAATCTGCGATCAACTATTCATGAAAAGGAACGGATCATTGAAAACTTAGAGGTACAGTGAAAATGATAGTCATAATAATAAGTTGTGAAAATCCAGAATAAAACTCTTTTCTTGCATACAGTATGTTGTTTACAAGCACTGTACAGTGTATTGAATAAGCAATAAAAGTTTGATACACATTTAGCTGCTTCTCCACTTTCTTAGTGATTAATATAGTGAGGAAAAATCTAAAACTTCAAACATAAAGCATTTGAGCCTCTTGAATACCCAGTATTTTTTTTTAATGTGTCACTTTTAGTCCCTATTTTGGGTGGACAAAATGGATTGAAGCTAGGGAATTAAGAAGCCCTTCATATAGCCTTGCCGTGGGATCAAATGCGGGTCTGTCACCTCCCAAGTCTAGCATTTTACCGCTAGGTTATGGCGGTCCCCTCATAAATACCCGGCATTAAGTTTGATATCCGGTATGATTCAAATTAATATATTGCAATATATATTTTCCAAAGAAACATGTTAAAAAATTATTAGATATATTGATGTCATAAATACTGTACTGTACTGCAATTGATGATTGACTTCATTAGATTTTTTAATATTTGTTATTACTTGTCTCAAACCTCATTCCAGAGGGAGTCAGAAAAGAACAAAGTGATTCGCGATATGGAGGAGAAACTCATCACAACTGCCTTCTATAATTTTGTAAGTAATAATTTGTTGTATAAATTATTTAGAATTTCAAAGGTGCTGTCAGTAATGGAATTCTCTTTTATATTAGGTAAAATAGTGGGTATAGCTATCTGGAATAAGTGAGCATAACCTGATGATTTTATAGAATATCTGAGGGAGGGGGGCAAGAATGCTTCCTCCAGGTTCCCTTTCATTTTGTAAAAGTCGACTAAATGGGGCAGAGAGTTAAGGTATTTTGCTTTGACGCAGTCACCCCCTTATAAGGGGGAATATGGCTCTTGCATATAGATAGATCTGTGATTCTAAGTTGCACTAAGTATGAAGAATACAGGAGGTTTCCATGCCTGATAACCCAAATACATGTTACAATGTACCAAAAAAGGACCACCTACAGTTTACAGGGGTCACCCAGTTTTTTGTGCAAATAAATTCAAATTAGGGGCATTTAACTTATACTGTAAGGAAAATGAAAGTTTCAGAAGAGAACAAGGCATGTAATTAAATTTCAATCATACTTCTTCTTAGTTAGCTTTATTAGCCTCTCTGTATTCGAGGTCGCTGTTTTTGATGAGCTGCCACCACTGTCAGACACCTGTCTTGTTTGTATCAAGGCCCCCTCTCTCTCATATATACAGATACATAGATCACTAGTTGATATTATAAACCTATTCCCGAAAGTAAAAATGGTGAATTTGATAGAGAGTTAATCACCTTATGCAAGGATTTTAGATAACTCATGATGTTGATGAAACTCTCCTAAATTGACAGGGCATGCAGATGCACCGTCAGATGATGAACCAGCGTTTAACCGCTATGGACCAGGGACAGACCTTCCTTACCCGGCAGCGACAGGCTTCCACGCGACGTGTTCCCATGGGCAATATGGGCAACAGGTTTGATTACGGAAATTTGCAGTAACAGTGCACGAGTAATAGTAGTCTTATGTATGTTGCACTCTTGCTTGGTATTGCATGTAATTCTACTAACAGTTAATGATTAATTTTATTTACTCTTTCAAGGATTGTAATTACTGCTTCCTTATAAATAAATACATCACAGGTAATATGTGATTTTGAATGCACAAACTTGACTAAAATAAATTCTCGCTTTTTGTGTCGCTGTTAGTTCCTAATATAGGGATGGACACAGACAGAACATGGCTGGAAATTAAGGTTGGACGCCCTTCATAGCACTCCATGGTGGGCTTGATTGTGGGTCTGTCAGTTCCTTAGTCAACCACTGACCACTAAGCCACCGTGGTCCCCAAAGCACAAACCTTACTGATTCATGAAAATGGAGCTTTGCACTGTAAGCATTACAGTGCCGCTGTGATGTTCACTGCTTGTCGGATTATTTTGGAAATTAATGAAAAAAATTATAACTCATATCCATAACCATATCGATGTAAATAAATTCTCCAGTGCATACATACACTGGTATACTGTATAATTCTTTTATTTCAGCAACGTCTTTTCATAGTAAGCAGTGAATTATGAACTCTTGATGTCAGCAGAGCTGCTTTTCAGAGTTGGAACGGCTTAAATTTGTTTTCATTTGTCTCATTTTTTATTTATTGGAACTAATACTTCAGTGGTAACATTATCATTTTTATTACAGATTTCAGTATTTGTGGCTGTTATTACAATTGTTTTACACTGTTCAATATTCTAAACACTAATATTTGTAAATTTTTTCCTCTCTGTTGTTGAAATATTATCTTCTAATTCATTTAGTCCTGGAATCCTTTAAAATATTGTTTTAGAATATAAATGGCTGATGTACTTCATATTTTTCTTGTGACAGTCATGCTGAAATAAAATACAGTATACACATTATACTAATGTAAATATAAAAGACATTTGACAAAAATAAATGAGTACATATAAGCTGCTGAAAAAAAATCATGCTTTTATGTAGTTGATACAATGTAAAATTTGATTATAATTAATGATCCTCAATAAAAGGAAAATTAACTCTTGACTTATTAAAATAGTTAGAACAACTGTTTATTGCTGTTTTGATAAGCAATGCATGGTTAGATAATTGTTAATCAAATACAGTGCTTTAGGTTAAGATTTAGTTTATTTTAAGTCATGAACTATGGATTCTCTCAGTGATATGATAAAAGGAGAGAAAGAGTTTGTCTGTTGTAGGAAATTAATAACTGATATTGATAAAGGTTTATAATTTATATTGCATAAATAATATCAGAGCCATGATAATATATCACTGTAAAGGTAAACTTTGAAAATGGCAGATATAGAAAGGATTATTTTTTGTAGTTTTAAATTTGAAATTTGCATGCACTGAAGGTGACAGATTTGCATGTATTTTATAGCATCATTAGTGCCTAAAATAAAAATTCCATACCCTTGAAACTCCCGATAATTTACCATAGAACTCTTAGTGTTGCAGTACTATTCTTGAAGTTTTGTTACTAATGAAGTTTCTGCTATTTCCCGTGATGACATAGTTTGGGATGATTATTCATTTATCATTTGGACTTTGCATTATGCATGTGTATGGACCTGTTACTTTACAGATATCCAGAGAATTTTGAATCTTGTTTATTTTTTGTGAAAAGAATGCATACAGTATGGAATGTTAGTGAGGAATTATCCAAGATTGAAATTAACCCCCTTTTTTTTTTTATATGCATTTCAGTGAATTTTATGACTTTTAACGGCATCGATTGTTTGGTTCTCACGCCTCATCTCTGTGCATGGTTAGTAATGTATATTTGTATTGTAAACTTGTATATTTATTTTATGATGTTGGGATATATGTTCTCCATCTTGACAGAGACAAGTAGATTATTTTAGTCAAAATAGTTTTTCTGATATTAGTATGCAGTAGCTCTTTTGTATTTGAAAATTATGAAGCCTGGGGAATCGGTTACTACGAATTAGTTGAAAAAATTGAGCTAACCTTGTAAAATTAGATTCAAAATCGATTCATAAAGATAAAATGTACACAATTTAGCAGCAGTAATAGCAGTCTTGATAATGCCTCCCTTTTTTAATAATTTTTCTTTAGGATTGCAACATCTTGATAATGATACCTTTCTCTGTTGATGCCTTTATTTGTTCGAGCTAGCAGCATCATAAACCTATTTTTTTTTTATTTATTGGTTTTCTGTTTTTGTTATTTCCATTCAAGAAAAAAGTGTTAGTATAATACATTAACGAGAGCAAATGCCAAAATAGTGTTCTTCCTCAAGGCAAACATTTACCTCCTCGAATGTTTGATAAAAGTACTTCCTCATTGGTAAGTTACCTAAGATTTCTTCTCCATTAGCAAGAACTTGAATCTTATCACATTTTAGTTTTATGTGCTTCGGCACACCCTTCATGGTTGTGTAGCAATCTTTACAGTGGATAAGGGTATCACAATTCATGCGTACTGATACGAGGCAGGTACAAGTACAGTTTGATTACTTGTATGTAACATTATCCAGATTTTTTTCAGTGAATTTCTATGAACCATGACATATACATACAATTCCAAGAAAATTTCATTAGGCTTTACAGTCTAATATTAATTTGTTTCTAGAATACTTTGTCATCCTTTTATACACAGGGGTGTGCAACCTTTTTTCCCAAAGGGCCACTAGTCACGACTCTGTTGGTATGGAGGGCCACATAACCTTACTATTTCATGCTATTTACTACGATCGAAGACATATTATGTGAGATTATACTAATTAAGATAGATAATTAGTTTGCTACTGATTTTATTTAAATTGGGATCTCAAAAATAAGAATTGTCTGAAGCAAAAGTATTTTCCTTACTATAAATGAGCAAATGAAAGGCTACCGTACCTTATTATTATAATGTACAAACATAAATAATTACTTATTATTGGTTAACTGGGATCATTAACATAAGAATTATCAAACACAGACATTTTCCTAATCATTAATGAGCAAATGAAAGGCTACCCTAGTGAGATGGTTGATGTTGCATTTGGGACACCAACTCATCAATATCAGGCTCTATGGATGATGTGGCTACACGCAGGGTACATTCCAAATGTTCATCAGTAAGTAAAGACCTATGCTTGTTTTTAACTAGATTCATTTTTGAAAAAAGCTGCTCACATACATATGTGCTACCAAACACTGCCATCATTTCCCTTGCATGAGCAGAGAGTTTTGGATACACTGTTACTGATACATGCTTCTTATAAAACTGGTATACTGAACTATCATCAAACTTCTTTCTTAGTTCATCATTGCACTGTAGTTCAATTATTTCCATCTGTATGTCCTCGGGAATTGCTGTCACATCCACAGAAAAAGGAGAAGCAAAGACTTCAATGGCTTGTGAATGTTTCTTGAGGTCACCAAATCTTTCTGAAAATTCCTCTCGTAAGACTGCCAATTTGTCACCATACTTCTGATACTGAGGGTTGCTAGTGTCATGGTTTTTCAGTGTAGGAAAGTGGGCTGGGTTTTGGTTTCTGATTTGTGACTCCCACAGACGCAATTTTATCTGGAAGCCTTTGATCAGTGAGAACATCTCATTTATTAGTTGATCTCTTCCTTGAAGTCTAACATTCAGTGCACTAAGATGATCAGTTATATCTACTAAAAATGCTAAATCACATCTCCATTCCTTATCTCTCAATTCAGGGATAGCATTACCTTTCGTATCTAAGAACAGCGCAATTTCTTCCAAAAGGTCATATGCTCTCTTCAACATTCCTGCTTTGCTTAGCCACCTTACCTCACAAAAATACTTCACATCACTGTACTCTGCATCAATGTCTGCCATTAACTGCTGAAACTCGTGGTGATTTAGACCTCTTGACCTAATGAAATTGATAGCTTTCACGAGAATATTAGTCACATGCTGAAAGTTTATTGTCTTCGCACATAAAGCTTCCTGGTGTATGATACAATGCAGGACAATAAGTGAACCGAAGTCAATATTTTGAGACCCCATTCTAGTCTTCAGTAATCCAACAACCCCATTTCTCTGACCAGACATCGCAGGCGCACCATCTGTTGTAATGGAAACTAAATTAGTGTAGTCCAGTCCAAACCTTGCCAATGCTTTTTCCAATTCATTAAAAATAGATTGTCCTGTTGTGGTCCCCTTCATGCTTTGTAGTGAAGGCATTTCCTCTGTAATATTATAGTCATTGTCAACTCCCCTAATATACACAGCCAGTTGTGCAGTGTCTGCGGTGTCACAACTCTCATCAAGAGCAACAGAGTATGAAGAAAAAGCACTAACTCGCTTGGCAATTGTACTTTCAATATTCCCTGAAAGACTGTCTATTCTTCTAGCAACAGTATATCTTGAAAGGCTTATGTTGTCAACTAGTTTCTTTTTGTCAGGAAACATATTGTCTGAGGCTACACACAAACATTCTTTAACTACCTCACCATCAGAATAGGGCTTGAGTCTTTTTGCAAGGATTTGACTAATCAAAAAGCTTGTTTTGAGAGATGCATCATATTCTTTGTGATGTAGTGTCTTTTGATGTTATATTCTTTTAAAACAGAAATGGTTTCATGGCACACAAGGCACAATGCTTTCCCCCCTGATTGTATGCATAAATATTGTTCAGTCCATTTCTCTTGAAAACTCCGGTTTTCATCTGAAATCTTGCGTTTTTTACTCGTAGAAGCCATTATTAGTGCAATAAGATCTCTCCTGCAGCGAAATATATAATAGGAAAAAGTTGACTTTAAATTAAAGACTAACTCTAATTAAGTTGTTTATGTTGCAGTTTTGTGATTGGCTTTAGAAAACTTGCAAGCAAAACATTTTGAGAATTATATATTTCTGCTGAAAATGTGGTATTAATTATATTGCAGTCTATTACATTTTTCTTAATTAAAGGCTTTAATTAAGAATAATGTAATAGATTGCAATATAATTAGTACCAAATTTCAGCAGAAATATATAATTCTCAAAATGTTTTGCTTGCAAGTTTTCTAAAGCCAATCACAAAACTGCAACATAAACAACTTAGAGTTAGACTTAGAATACCGGTAATCACAAATCAACCACAACAAATGAAGCACACTGATTTCACCACTTGAGAGTGAGATAAACTGAGAACTATTTTAATTCCTGTATGGCTGTACTGCAAAGCATAGCAGAGAGTGTAAAAAGTGTAAACATCCAACCTTAAAAATAATGATCGTTTCGGTGTTTACAATGATCTTAAAAGGGGTTACTGATAACGATGACCCCTCGTACCATCGGTTATTGAGGAAGGGTTGTTGATGAAAACACAAGAGAGAGAGAAAGAGAGAGAGAGAGAGAGAGAGAGAGAGAGAGAGAGAGAGAGAGAGAGAGAGAGAGAGAGAGAGAGAGAGAGAGAGAGAGAGAGAGAGAGAGAGAGAGAGAGAGAGAGAGAGAGAGAGAGAGAGTTGTTGGAATACTCAGTTCGA
>JAXCGZ010021478.1:0-2500 GCA_037179515.1 Halocaridina rubra
TAATAATTATGATGATAATATTAATAATAATAATAATATTAATGATAATAATAATAATAATAATAATCTCCCCAATCATCATCAAAGGAAAATAATTGTTGCCAATAATAATAATAATAAGATCTAAGGAGAAGTTTTAGAATAGACATCATGAAGGTAATGCAGAGGTATAGTAAATCCAGCAGAGAGCTGGATATTCATTGCACATCTTTTATAATCCCTTCACATCTGACAGGTCATCCCACTCTCCATCTCTGTTTCTCTTTACAGCCTGATAAAGGCCGTTTTATTTTATAATTTTTGGCCTGTCCTAGTGTCATAATCATCTTTAAAAAAAATAAATAAATAAATAAATAAATAAATAAAATTTAAGGCTGATCCTACTTCGTGATTTTCCTGGTTCGCGCCGGGTCCCGAAACCGAACTACCGCGATAAGGGAGGCAACACTGTGTGTGTGTGTGTGTGTGTGTGTGTGTGTGTGTGTGTGTGTGTGTATATATATATATATATATATATATATATATATATATATATATATATATATATATATATATATATATATATATATATATATATATATATATATATATATATATATATATATATATATATATATATATATATATATACAAGGAGTCCTCATATAACATCGTTTTGACTTACGAGGTTTCGCCATTACAACAAAGGCCAAAATTAATTAGAAAATTGTTTATAAATTAATTTTTGGACCTACCTGGCTGGTGCGGTAAATTCAAACCACGCGCCAAAAGAGTTTGTGAGAGCAGCGGAGGAATAAACAGCTAGCAGCCATCCTCCTCCTCTTCTATCGCTTAATGCGATCAAATATAATGAAGAAAATTTAAAAAAGCATTAAGAACAAACAGCAAACAAACTTTCTATATAATATCATCAGGGAAATAGCGTGCGAGGGTGCATCAGCTGATACGGACGCGGCAAAACATTTGCAGATAGAGGTTCGTTCTCCCGCATCCTCCTCCTCTTCCACCACTTAATGCGATCGAATATTATGAAGAGAATTGAGAAAAAGCATTAAGAACAAACAAACAAACAAGCTTTCGATATAATATTGTCAGGGATATAGCGTGAGAGGGTGTGTAGACAATATATATATTTTATTCATAATTCCCATGTACGATATACGTTTTCATCGTAACGAATTGTATAGTTTTCTTTTTGTCTCAGCTGTTTTTGTTTACGTTATGATGAGTAAGCCCGCCATTTTATTCTTCAATAAGATTTTGTCCAGCATGGTCGATATGTAAAGAAGATAGAATAATGTTTACAACCAAGGAATATTAATAATACTATAATCTTAAAAATAAGATAAACCCCAAATAGGTGTTTTTTAATTATGTTCTGGTTTATATTAATAAATTTGTAAAGGGTCCAAAGCTGTCTCTATATCCACCTTCTACAGTGTATCAGCTGGTACGGAAGCGGCAAAACGTTTGTAGATAGAGGTTCATTCTCCCGCATCCTTCTCCTCTTCTACCGCTTAATGCAATCAAATATTTTGAAGATAAAGGAAAAAAGCATTAAGAACAAACAGCAAACAAACTTTCGATATAATATCGTCAGAGAAATAGCGTACTAGGGTGCATCAGCTGATACGGAAGCTGCAAAACGTTTGCAGATAGAGGTTCGTTCTCCCGCATCCTCCTCCTCCTCTACCGCTTAATGCGATTGAATATTATGAAGTGAATTGAAAAAAGCATTAAGAACAAAGAGCAAAAAAAACTTTCGATATAATATCGTCAAGGAAATAGCGTGCAAGGGTGCATCAGCTGATACGGAAGTGCTAAAACGTTTGCAGATAGAGGTTCGTTCTCCCGCATCCTCATCCTCTTCTACCAATTAATGCAATCGAATATTATGAAGAGAGTTGAAAAAAGCATTAAAAACAAACAGCAAGCAAACTTGCGATATAATATTGTCAGGGAAATAGCGTGCGAGGATGCATCAGCTGATATGGAGGCGGCAAAACGTTTGCATCCTCGTGCTCACAGCCACCATGCACGTCCCCATGTATGCCTGTTGCCCACCGCATAATAGAGTGCAATAATTTGTTTACTGTACAGTAAATCCGTATATCTTTTATACTGCACACTATTTGCATGTTAATATAAATAACTACAGGTCTTTCTGCTTTCTTATATACTTATAAAATATGTTTCACTTATCTTTTAACTTTGGTATAGTGTGTCTATATACAGTTGTGAAACGTATCTATGCCCATTATCATTGTTTCTTATGGAAAATGAGTTGTTACATTACGCGAAAATTACAATATGCGGCACTTCTGAGAACCTATCTTCACGTTATTCTAAGCACTAGGTATATATATATATATATATATATATATATATATATATATATATATATATATATATATATATATATATATATATATATATATATATATATATATATATATATATATATATATATATATATCAGAGGCTCATTTAAGTGGGTAAC
>JAXCGZ010021478.1:7500-10000 GCA_037179515.1 Halocaridina rubra
TATATATATATATATATATATATATATATATATATATATATATATATATATATATATATCACTTTAGAGTAAGGTCTACCTCATTATCTGTAGTCTATTGTACTCTAATCTAACCTGACTTAGTCATCATTGCATAATGATTCTTAAGTAACAAAAACTATATTTAATCAATTATTAATATCCATAGCACGTGGGCTATAATGCATATGCCCTGGTAGACCGCAAAGTAAATGGTCGGAAAAGAGGCAAACGAGATTCAATATTTAAAAACGTAATGTAATAAGAATGGGCAAAAGTGAACCCCCCCCCAAAAAAAAAAATCTTTATTTGGATACTCCTGTAGCAGGAGAGGAACTTAAAAAAAGAAATGAATAAAAAACGAGAAATCTAGGGATAACTGTTAGAAGATTCGTCTGCAGTAATACATATAAACGGTAAAAGTAGCATAAGCTTTCTTAGCAAACTCAAGTGTGGCGTTCAGGAATATGGAAGAGATATATCTACAAAATGTATGAGGCCAAAGTTTGAATATGCAGCCCCCCTTTTTGTTTTGTTTTTTTGAATCTGCATTTGAAATATATTTATAAAATTAGAGAAAGTTCAAAGGCTGGTGATAAAGAGATGTAATCTCATTTACGAAAAAAGGCTGAGGGAGTTAGACTTATCTTCACCTAAAGCTAGAAGGAAGAGTGGGATATGTTGATAGTTTTTAATTCCTTCATGGTTATAGCAGAGTGGACGTTGAATGATATTATGATATGGGTGGATCTTGAACCAGAGGTCATAACCTCAAGTTTCGTAAGAAAACTAGGCAAATTTTGGAAGTACTATTTGTTTATGCAAGAATAGTTGATAAATGGAATCCTCTAATTGAAGGAACAGAAATGTTAAATGTATTCATAGTTTTAAGGGCACATCTGAAAAGTACAGTATCATGAAGAGATCAGGAGTAGGGAGTTACGAGAATAGTGCTCTTTCCCGCAAGCACAAGTAGGAAAATACAAACACACACATGCATACATGAAGGTTAGTCTAATAGTCATATTATTATCCAAAATAAATGAATAAATAAATAAATACGAAAACAAGACTTGTAAACATTGCAAGTTGCCAAGTAGCAGAGGTTTCTTTTTTTCCCTCTCTCTTATTAAATTTTTCGTTTAAAGAGAGTTAGATGTTTTATGCTCACTTGTGATAAATTCTGATGCGATGATAACATACCATGGTTAGTAATTGACTAATATTTTTCTCCTGAGAGTTAAGAAGAAAATTTAACAGCAACAGGTGTTCAAGGCAACAAATGTTTTTTTCCTCGGTTGTGTTTTCAAGCTTTTCTTCATGTTGGTTTTTGTCTTTGTTTTTATTACCAAAGTCAAATTCTAAGTTAAGATGTATATTACCAGAAAAATGTTTCATTAAAGATTATCTAAATAATTAAATTAGTACACAAAAAAGAATTAGCAATTCTGTGTAAGCTTCAATAATTTTTTTCCTTTCTTTTTCTGTATTCGGTGGAACCCAAAACGCCAAGATGAAGCCATCACTGTGTCTAACCCCCCATTCAATGGTTGGGGGTAGTGATAGAGGATCCCTGGGAGTTGAAGGAGGGGGAGTGGCTCTTAGGAGCCTGAAATAAGAAGTCAGGACTTTGAGACCCTTGTAACAACCAAGGACGATAAAATTTGGAATATGGATAGAGAAATGATACAGAAAGAAACACTAAAAGAGATAACAAATTTAGAGCAATTTACCAAGGCACTAGGGAAGAGAGAAAAGAACTAGAAAACCAAATATAAAAGCTACAAGGGGGAAAAATGAACGAGATCTGAATTTCTAAACAAAAAGATAACAACAAACAGGTAAGTGGCAGCCTGAATGAATCAAATGTTAGTTCACTGCTCTCTTCTGTGAGAGATGAGATTGCTGCTAGGAATGTCCAGATGAAGGAAACATCGAACAGTTTAGCAATGAGTTTCAGGAGCTGAATAAAGTTAAAGTTAAAGTTTGCTGGGTTTTAGACCTCCTATCAGAGGCATTGCCCCTATTCTGGTGGGAGTCAGCCAGTGCAACCCCCGTCCCACCATTGTGGTGCCTAGCCACAGCAGTAAAGGGGAATGTGGCAGTATATAAGACAGTGAGGAAGGTGGCACTAAAAAATGTAAATAAAGTTAACTACAAAGGAACAGTAATAGAAAAAATTAAAGATGTTGTGACTGAAAGGGCTAATCACTGATCAAACATATATATATATATATATATATATATATATATATATATATATATATATATATATATATATATATATATATATATATATATATATATATATATATATCCAATTAAGCACATTACATATGTGAAAACATGAATCATTATATATATATATATATATATATATATATATATATATATATATATATATATATATATATATATATATAATATATATATATATATATATATATATATATATATATATATATATATATATATATATATA
>JAXCGZ010021478.1:15000-27500 GCA_037179515.1 Halocaridina rubra
AAATATCTTACTAAAATACGTACAGTAGTTCCAATATCTACCGTTAGGCGTCGTCATTCGTTATACTAATAATAATAGTAATAATAATAATAACAATAATAATAATAATAATAATAATGATAATAATAATAAGAATACGAATAAGAATAAGAATGCAGCAGGCATTTGCATTTATCAACAAGGACTTTCTTTGTTCGAGGATATTTCTTTGTAAGCTTGAAATAGATTCTTATTAACCATATATTATTGAAAATTGCATTCATGAATAAAGCATAGAACTAGGAATGGTTATTTTCGGTTTACCCTAGACAAGAATATTTCTAGTGCAAGTGCTAAGCGTCATGCTATAACGCTGGACGATAAACTGGCTATGAGCGGATATTATGAAGAAAATTGAAAAAAAGCATAAAGAACAAACAGCAAAGTTATTTTTAGCATAATATTGTCAGGGAAAGAGCGTGTGAGGGTGCATCAGCTGATACGGAAGTAGCAAAACGTTTGCCGATAGAGATTCGTTCTCCCGCATCCTACTCCTCTTCTACCGCTTAATGCAATTGGATATTATGAAGAAAATTGAATAAAAGCATTAAGAACAAACAGCAAACATATTTTCAGTGTAATATCGTCAGGGAAATAGCGTGTGAGGGTGCATCAGCTGATACGGAAGTAGTAAAACGTTTGCCGATAGAGGTTCGTTCTCCCGCATCCTACTCCTCTTCTACAGCTTAATGGGATCGGATATTATGAAGAAAATTTAAAAAAAGCATTAAGAACAAACAGCAAACATATTTTTAATATAATGTTGTCAGGGAAATAGCGTGTGTGGGCGCATCAGCTTATGCGGAAGTGTGACAAAACGTATGCATCCTCGTCCTCACTGCCACCATCAGTGTTGCCAGAATATATAAATGAGAGAAATGCTAAATATAAAAAACATACATATAAGCTGGTAAGTTATTTCAAGTATCTTAAAGATGAAGTACATTTTTATGTAAATTACAGTACTACCATCTTGTAATTAATACATATCTTAAAATGTACCATACATTTGAAAATAAAAACATCCGCTTTATTTGGCAACACTGGCCCCCATGCTAAGCCTGTTACCAACGGCATAATAGAGTTCACTAATTAGTTTACTGTACATAAATTTAAAAATAAAGATACTACCTGCCCAACATGTGAACAATGTGAAGAGAGCCTAGAACATTTTCTACTATTTTGTGAAGCATATGAACAAATAAGAACAGAATATAGTTTTTTTAGCGAAACCATATATAGAAAACAAAATTGAAATAATTGCTTATATATTGTTATTTAGATATTGTAGTGAAAAAGACGTCAAAGAAAGAAAAAAAATTATAAAAAGAATTTGTAGAAAAGAAATCAAATAATAAAAACCGCACAAACAATTTAGCAAAGCAAAACCAAGACTTGGGAGCCGTTGCAAAAGGCATATCCCACCCAACTATACTACTACTACAGTAAATCTGTATATCTAGGCTAGCCTAGAGACAAGCTAATTCGATGTAAGTCGTTTTTCGACTTAAGTCGTCTCTCCTGGAACCAATTAACGACGTTAGGTGAGGTATACCTGTGTATATATATATATATATATATATATATATATATATATATATATATATATATATATATATATACAGTGTTGCCTCACTTATCGCGGTAGTTCGGTTCCGGGACCCGGCGCGAACCCGGAAATCCGTGGAGTAGGATCAGCCTATATGTACATAGATATTTTAATGTATTTTTACGTTTACACTGTATAAACCCTCCCTGTACTGTTAAAAATACACCCTTTATATTATAAATAGCAGCAAGCAACGTAATTTTTTTTATGAAACTCATAGGAAAACTTACCATGAATGAGGTGATGATGACTTGACATACATAGGTACAGTATTTTACAATAATTTTTACGTTTACGTAAAATAGCGGCCGACATCCACAAACTTTTTTCCTTCTTTCAACATATCTAAGAGTTTCACGTTATCTACAATGGTTAACATTTTCCTTTGCCACTTAGGCTCACTACAAGAAGCCTTAGAAGATGAAGGATGCTTGGGAGGCATTGCAAAGGTTAAATTATGCGAGTATAAAAATCACAAGCAAAACATATTAATAATAATAAGCATAACATGAATGGAGCACACGAGTGAGGCGAGACAATGGAAGATGGTGGAAGCCCTTGTCCGAATCGCTGATAGCGGTATCGTATTTTACATGTTGCGATACTGTTAGTATTTATGTTTTTTACTATTTTTTACTGTTATATTATTCTTAGGCTAAGAATTTTTTTTTTTTTATCAATAAAATCATGAAACTACTGGAAATATAAATATATATGCTAGCTCACGTAGCTTCGACCCCAATACATTGTACGCGATCGAACACAAGCAAAACGTGTGTTAGACTGAACGAGTCTTTGTCCAAAACGCTGATAGCGGTATCGTATTTTACATGTTGCAATACTGTTAGTATTTATGTTTTTTACTGTTTTATTATTCTTAGGCTAATAAATACATTTTTTTTATCAATAAAATCATGAAACTACTGGAAATATAAATATATATGCTAGCTCACGTAGCTGCGACCCCAATACATTGTACGCTATCGAACATTATTTCGTATGATGCAATACTGTGAGTTATATTGTACGTACGTATATCATTCAGTTATTAGTACAATGTATATTAATTTAAAATTCATCTACTTATTTGATGATTGTACAAAATTTATTGTATTTCTTCATTGTAATTTGGAACAAATATTCCTTTTGTCAAGATTATACTGTACTTTTCAAACGAGGTGGTCAATAAACGTATCTATCTATCTATCTATCTATCTACATTTATGTTTTTTACTATTTTTTGCAGCTTTATTATTCGTAGGCTGGGAAATAATTTTTTTTATCAATTAGATAATGAAATATGTTTTTTTCAATAAAAAAAAATGAAAATACTGACTTTTTTTTTTTAATATTTCAATATTTTTGCATATACCCATGAAATAAAATAATAATTTATCCAAAACAAAACGCGATAGAGTGAGAAAGCGAACCAAGAAGCGCGAATAACTGGGGTAACACTGTATAGATATATATATATATATATATATATATATATATTATATATATATATATATATATATATATATATATATATATATATATATATATATATATATATATATATATATATATACACCTTGTTCCTTTTATATGCGATTTTTTTATCCACGAAACTGCAATAACGCCTCCCAAAAATAATAGTAAAAAACTCGGATTTCGCGAATAACGCAAAAAAAAAAAAAAAAAAAAATTGTGACACCAGGATGGACCAAAAAATTATAAAATAAAACAGCCTTTATCAGGCTGTAAAGAGAAACAGATGGAGAGTGTAATGACCTGTCAGATGTGAAGGGATTATAAAAGATGTGTAATGAATATCCAGCTCTCTGCTGGGTTTTAATATATCTCTGCATTACTCTCATGATGTCTATTCCAAAAATTCTCCTTAGATCTTATTATTATTATTATTATTATTATGATTATTATCATTATTATTATTATTATTTTTAACAATAATTTTCCTTTGATGATGATTGTGGAGATTATTATTATTATTAGTATCATTATTATTACGAATTTGTAATGAAACCATTATTTTTACAATAAATAATGTAGTTTTGGTTGAATGAACAAGAGTTAATTAAAGATGTCTCTCTCTCTCTCTCTCGTTTCATTTCACTTCCATTATATAGATTATATTTATATTAAAAGGAGAATAGTCTTACAAACAACGCATACATCAGTTACTTTACAAGCTGATGAGTCGTTTGGGGCAGCAAGTGATAAATATAATAATGCACTGTTAATAAAAACGTTAATGAGTTAAAAGACCGTTAAATTAATTTCCTGTCCACGAATCCTTTGTAATGTCTCTCTTAAACAGGAATTAGGTAGAAATTTTTCATCTTCTTATGTAAATACAATTATTGCTTTAGTCTTAATCACGTTCCTTACAGTGCTCATTTTAAAGGTAATAAACCTAAGTTTTAATTCGGTTTTTGTAAAGAAATATGAGAGAGAGAGAGAGAGAGAGAGAGAGAGAGAGAGAGAGAGAGAGAGAGAGAGAGAGAGAGAGAGAGAGAGAGAGAGAGAGAGAGAGAGAGAGAGAGAGAGAGAGAGAGAGAGAGAGAGAGAGAGAGAGAGAGAGAGAGAGAGAGAGAGAGAGAGAGAGAGAGAGAGAGAGGAGAGAGAGAGAGAGAGAGAGAGAGAGAGAGAGAGTAATTGGATACATTTTATTAACAAATTCGTCATTCAGAAACCAGATACAAATTTGAAAATGGAAGGAGGATGCAAAACACGTGTTCTGAAAATATTAAGAACATAAGAATAGGGGACACTGCAACATGCCTACTGGCACACACGAGGCAGCTCCATTTTTGAATGATATTTTCAGCATGTCTAACCTATTCTATTCTACTCTACTTATTTATTCTATTTTTTCTTTTTATGATTTTTCTAATAAACACTAACCTATTCATACACACCCTACCTCTGTCATATGTCTATCTAATCTACATTTGAAGGTGTCTAAGGTATTGGCATTTATTATCCTACTAGGAATACTCTACGGTATTACCAAGCCAATTTTCACCAAATTCCCTTCTGAACCTAAATTTATCAAGATTAAATCCATTACCCATTACGAGTTCTGGTTTGATCATGAATTTTTAAAACTTTATTAATATCACCCTTGTTAATCCCTTTAAACCATTTATACACCTCAATCATATCCTCCCCTAACTCTGTGCCTCTCTAGAGAATGTAGATTAAGTTTTTTTAATTTGTCATATGGTAGATTTAGGCATTGAATAATTATTTTTTTTTCGTTTTTTAGTCTTGCTTTGGTTATTTATAATTCTTATTTTATCTTTCTATACATTTGCAGATAGAGGCTCGTTCTCCTGCATCCTCCTCCTCTTCTACCACATAAGTTACTTGCATGTCCCAGTGTACTGTATAACTGTTGCCCACTGCATAATAGAGTAAAGTATAGTAATGTATGTTAATTTCTAGCTGTAAAGTGAATATGAATATCTTTTGTATACTCTTAAAAATAGATACAGGGCTTTCTGCTTTGCTATGTAGTAATAAAATATGTTTTTTACTTATCTTAAATCTTTGGCATGGTGTGTCTATGTAAGGTTTGGAACGTATCTATGCCCTTTAACATTGTTTCCTATGGAAAATAACTAGTTTTTTCACGCGATTTTCCATTTACCCGACACTTCTGAGAACCTATTTAGGCGTTATTCTGAGAACTAGGTGTATGTATATATATATATATATATATATATATATATATATATATATATATATATATATATCTATCTATATATCTATCTATATATCTATCTATATATCTATCTATATATATATCTATATATATATATATATATATATATATATATATATATATATATATATATATATATATATATATATATATATATATATATATATATATATATATATATATATATATATATATATATATATATATATATATATATATATATACATACAATGTAGCTCTTTACAACAGATTACGTATATCTTGTACAACTTAATATTTCAAAATTCATTCTGCAAACTATATTTTATTATCAATGCATCCCATGTAGTAGACAAATACTGTAGCAATACACAGATTGTATGTACCTGTACTCATCTCTGTAATGCTGCTTCAGCGTAAAGTAACGATGAAAAATATGTGAAACATAGTGCGTGCGTATCTAAATCCTGTGATATCTACATATTTAGAACTGAACAATACATATACTGTACATATATTTCTGGATACGTGCCAAAAATTAAAGAGGTACAGTATAAATAAAATGTTTGGGTCTATAGAGACATATAATATGAAATACACCCAGGTGATAAAATATGAACTGTGTCCAAAGGTGCATTCTGGGACATCATGCCAATATACTCATTTTTATTCTTATAAGAAAAAAAATGAGATACAGTATGTACCTTTATGTAAAATTCTACAAGAACGATTTTAGTTGAAATAAAAAAAGCTCCCATCAAGGATAAATATTTTTATTTCATATAATCATAGGACATAAAGAATAAATATTACATTAATTAAATTACTCTTTATCTTGCTTGTCAGTCAATTTTACTAATATGTCATAAACAATCTCCTAAATACTCAGAAGTATCCACAATTTCAGCATAAGCTATTTAGAATATTTTGACAAGTGCAAAATGCAGCAATCACTTATTATTTATACAATGTAAAATAATATGTAATTACAATTTAATTATAATTTCCAGCACAATAAAATATCTTTTTCATGTGGTCCTATTTAGATATGTTCGATAATAACGATTTCTGTTTTCTAACAACATATCTAACTTTAGGAAGCACAGAGAACAACTGTACTACAAGAGGAGGGGAACAAAACTTCTTGTCTATACGAAATGTTCAATCAGTTGCTTAGCAAATGAAACACCATTTCAGGAAGGGAATATTCACCAGCCTCTACATGCCCATTACCTTTTAGTAATCTTCTATGACATGCAAGGAACTTAAAGCTGGTTAGTCTTACTCCCCATTTCAGAATGAATGTACATAATAAAGCTATGAGACAATGATAACATAAACCAAGTAAAATTACATAATACACACCATTCCTTTTTGTAGTACATACACAATGAAATATTACTTTCAAAAATTTCTACAAAACTATAGTTTACCATCAAGTATAAAAAAAATAATATATATTTTATTAATTAAAAAATCTGTAATACAATATTTAACACTTTTAGACCAGGTCTGATTAAAACTCAAAGAATTTCAAATATAGTCATTGAATACTTTCAACTCTCCAAGAACTAAACAGCAATTAATGGAATTAAATGCTTAAGCTGAATTTCACCATAACGCTCAATGCCTTCCACATTATGTGAATGTAGATATTAGTTTGCTTGCCTATTCATCAAAATCTTATTCGGAATTTCCTTCTTCCTTTAAAAGCACATCACATTCCATACTCTCCACGTCATATTCTTTATCCATATTTTGAGAGATCTCTTCATTTCCTATATCATAATTCTCCTCGGAATCTGTATCACACTTTTCTTCTTTTATGTGGACTCTATCAACCAAGTATATTGTATTAGGGTTTTCTTCAGCATTTTCTATTTCAGTATTAGTGGGAGGTAAGAAGATTCCTTCTCCTTGATCTGCTGTAGATTCTTCAGGATCTCTTGTTTTGGTAGCTTTGTTATAGCACACTCTACAAGCAAAAAATTTTTCTTTGCTGCCAGCAATAATATCTAACTTTTTTAACTGTCCTTTCACAAAAGATTTTGTGCAAATTCTACAAACACCTAATTGTTCTCCACTATGAATTTTGATGTGCTTATTCAAATTTCTTTTATCGATGAAAGCTATATCACAGATATTGCAAACAAAAGGTAAGTCACTGGTATGCATCAGAGAGTGTTTCTTAAGGTATTCTTTTCGAGTGTAGGATTTATGACAGATTTCACATTCAAATGGCTTTTGCCCAGAGTGAATAGAATAATGCCTTAACAAGTATACCTTTTGCTTGAAGGCTTTATTGCAAATAGTACAAACGTGATTTTTCTCTGCACTGTGAAGTGCAGAATGGTGAGTTAAATGCTTCTTTGATGTATATGATTTATTGCATACTGGGCATGTGAAATTTCTTTCTCCTGTATGACCTGAGATGTGAGTTTTTAAAAGGGCTTTTGTGAGAAATGATTTCTCACAAATGATACAAACATGAGGTTTTTTATCTGTATGAGTAAAGTAATGCACTTTCAAATTATCTTTGAAAGTAAAAGATCGATGACAAATTTCACATTCGTAGGGTTTTTCTCCTGTATGCACAACAGCATGTTTCCTCAATTTATCTTTGCTTACAAAAGACTTCTGGCAAACTTCACATACATGAGGTTTCACACCTGTATGTAGTTTGATATGCTTCCTTAAAGTACCTTTATGCATAAATGATTTATTACATATACCACACACAAAATCTTTTACTCCACTGTGAATCAAACTGTGTTCTTTTAAATAAGATGTTCTGGCAAAACCCTTACCACATACAGTGCATACATGAGGTCTGTCTTTGGTACCAACCAATGTCTTTGAACCTTCATTCACATTCTGGTCAGCCTCTTCATTATCTTTTCTGCTCTCAAGGGAATCTGTATCATTTTCATCAACTGGAGTAGCAATACCACTAAAGTTTTCTTCTTCCTGAGAAGCTAAGAAGTTATTAGATGCACTATCATTTGCAATATTTTCATTTTCAGTTTTTATATTTACAGCCATTTCAAAAATTTCATAAAGTGCATCACTTGTGAGGTATAAATATATATTTAGCGGCGAAACTGAACTTTGTCTTCAGTACAGCATTGCAAATAAAGAGTGCAAACTCATGGAAAATATTTACAGGGTACCAATTGCACATGAATTGAAAAATAAAATAACTTTTAAAAGTTATTACTTCATAATATAAATCTTAATAAAATACAATTCTCATCTGAACATATCGGTACAGAATTCAAAAGGATGATTTCAAATTCTAAGGGGAAAGGTATGGAAAATAGAATTAATACACTTCACTCATTGTAAATATTACAATGTGTAATACCCAAATGACATTCATATATCATCTAATTTCATATACTAAAGGGCTTAGTAATTGAATCTTTAAAATTAAGTTGAAATATTAGAGAGCATAAACAGGAAAAGATTCTTCCTCTGACAGTTAGCTTAGTAGTGACTGCATGATAATGAAGTCCTTCCTCTTTAGAAGACACCTGCAAATATAAAATATTATAATCATTATTATTTTAATTATTATTGTTAAAGTTATTATTATTATTACCACGGAGAAAACAAACACACAGTTCAGACGAATCTCAGTATGAATGTGAAAAAAACCTGTCAAGGAAAGGGAAAGGCAGAGGAAGAATTGTTAGAAAGAATGTCACCTGACATTCAGTTAGTCAATTAACCTGTCAAGGTCGGTCGTAAAGTTGAAGTCTTAAGTCATTCAAGTTGGAAATCGAAGACTGAATGTATATACTGCATACATAAAAATGGTGAAATAGCATTAAAACATCATTTTTGAGTCACTGTGAAATTGAAACTCATTCATGCTTTGGATGATAACCTGTGATTATTGTAATGACATTCTGTGTGAAATACTCAATTTTGATAGTCTTTTCTAAGTGAAATGAGTTTTTGAGATATACAACATACCTGAAAATTAAATTGAACTTTTGGAATCTCATTAGAAAAATCACATTTAAGGACCTTAATCAATTGTGGAAGTACATATTACAATTATATTTCCTATTTTGGGGGGCTTTGCATCGAGATTCCTTTACGGATAAGTGGGGACAGTTGAAATACTGGTTTATCCAAAAAAAAAAAAAATAAATAAATAAAAGTATCAAAAACAGTAAATGTCACTTTGATACCCAAAACAAGTGATGCAAAAATAAAAAATAATGAAAAATACCAAAACAAAGAAGAGTAATGTTACTTATCAATATTAACTATTTCCTAAAGGGGTGAGCTAAACTAACCTAAAAACCTAAACTAGCTTAATATTATAATAATTTCCATGAAATTTTTTCCTAAATGGGAAAATAAAAGCAAACATTAACTTTCAAAACAACTTAAGAATCTATAAAATCCAACCTATTACACCACTCAAACAATCTGGATTAGTGCAATAATACCAAAATCATAATCAATATCATAAAGCGTGCATGAAGCATGGTCCACATCTTTCTTTCATGTATCGTTCATATTATAAAATTCGTCTTATAAACCCCTTCATAACTCGGACTTATAGTAATTCTTTTGATATATATGTCTAAAACTCTCGTCACTCATGCCTGGAAAATTACTACTTTAGTAAGTCACGCAAATAAATTTATGAAAATTAATAAAAATAAAGAGTGTGACAAAGGCTGCCACTGTATACTTGAGAGATGAGAGACCACAAATTCTTAGTTAAGCGGCACTGCTGTCCAAACACCCAGACCTACCAGTTAATGTGCGTAACTAACCTAGCCTAGGTCAGGTTAGGTTGGATAAGTTACGTAGTTTAATAAAGTATATACTGTAGCAGCGCTGTTTATCTAAGAATAGTGGTTTCTCTGAAGTAAGCACTGGGAGCCTCTGTTCCCCACCGTAATTTTAATAATTAACAATAAATTTACTGGGTAAATTTTTAAAACTGTGACACTCTCAACTTGGAAGTGAAAATTGTATTTCCTCTAAGGTTTTGAATGATTATGATTATTTTTCACATTCATTCAAAAACAAAAAAACAGGTAAAATGTCGTAAATTTCCAACTTTTGGGTTAGCTAAGCAGACATTTTCTGACAGTTTCCAAAGTCATATTCATTCAAGCTTCAGAAACATAGAAAAAATATAATTTTCACCTTCAAACTGAGACACTTGTAAAAGTTTACCATTTATTTGTATCAAAAGCAACAGTTTTCCATGAGTGGGTGACGTCATTTCTAGCCATATATGTCGAAGTTACTACCTGATGAGGTATAAATACAAGTTATGAAAAAATGCATAAAACAAATCTGAACAAACTCATATCGAATAACATGCTAATGTGTGTGTGTGTGTGTGTGCATTTCTGATATAAAGTACCATACATTCCCTCCCTCTCTGTGAGAAGAGGTGAATATGGGAACAATGAAACACTGTTGCATCGGTAATAGCTAAGGCTGTGCTCAACTTGCTTGCTTCAGCAAGCATGAAAGTGTGAGAACAGTCAGTGATTTTGTCACAAATATACCTTAGGCCACTGACCAGAAAACAGCTCCATGGGGAAAGTTCCGCTGCATTCCATAAAACTTCACAAATAGGGGGCGAAAACGTCTCTATCTTTTTCAGGTATGTGAAGAACACATACTCGTGGGTCCCTCATAAACTATTCAAAGGAAAGCTACAAAGATTGTGGGCAAATAATAAAGAAAATCCTTATCTTGGACAATACACGTCCGCGGTCCGACGCCACCAAGCTGATAGAACTAAGAAGAAAGTTGTTTACATTCCGTACGTAGTAGTAGTACCAAATAAACGGAAAATGTTAATTTGTAAATTTACCAAACAAATTTACGTGTGGGAATAAAATCAGTCTTTCAATTAATATGCCCATATGTACTGCCTAATAAAATTGTATTTTCTTTTATTCTCCGAGTGCTTATATAAAGAAATATATACAAAACGCAAATGGCAGTTTCTACATTTGACACATTGTTTATCTCCATTTGCTTTGAAGGTTGTGGATCGAGATGTGCCTCTACAACGGCTCTGAAGAGCTTTTAAGACGAAAGAGTTACATAATACTGCACTGATTAAAATTTAGAAGAGAGGAGGAAGCTCTCATACTTGAGAACGGCAAAGCTTTTATCTTTCTCTCTCTCTCTCTCATATATATATATATATATATATATATATATATATATATATATATATATATATATATATATATATATATATATATATATATATATATATATATATATATATATATATATATATATATATATATATATATATATATATATATATATATATATATATAATATATTATATTATATATATATATACTATATTATATTATATTATAATATATTATATTATAATATATTATATTATATATATATACTATATTATATTATATTATAATATATTATATTATATTATATTATATATATATATATATATATATATATATATATATATATATATATATATATATATATATATATATATATATATATATATATATATATATATATATATATATATATATATATATATATATATATATATATATATATATATATATATATATATATATATATATATATATATATATATATATATATATATATATATATATATATATATATATATATATATATATATATATATATATATATATATATATAGATATATATATATAGATATATATATATAGATATATATATATATATAGATATATATATATAGATATATATATATATAGATATATATAGATATAGATATATATAGATATAGATATATATATATATATATATATATATATATATATATATATATATATATATATATATATATATATATATATATATATATATATATATATATATATATATATATATATATATATAGATATATATATAGATATATATATAGATATATATATATATATATATATATAGATATATATATATATATATATATATATATATATATATATATATATATATATATATATATATATATATATATATATATATATATAGATATATATATATAGATATATATATATATATAGATATATATATATAGATATATATATATAGATATATATATATAGA
>JAXCGZ010021478.1:32500-35000 GCA_037179515.1 Halocaridina rubra
CACCCCTGGCCCTCGTTGGTTCCATTACATGTTGGTGTAGGAAATTCCCTTGTACGCAATCTAGAAATCTTGCCCCGAATGACTCCTCACCACTGTGTGGGTCAAGATTTATCCAATCTATCTCGTTATGATTAAAATGTATGTGATTACCTAATTGTGTTTACATGAAAGAGCCCAAAGATGGTATCTTCCCGTCTCCTCATCGGTTCCATTTTATACTTAGTCATACTTATCATACCTATCCTTAAAACTATGGATTGAGATAGCATTAACTACCTCCTCGCTTAGCCAATTCCAATTATCAACTACTATCACACTGAAAAAGTATTTCCTTACATCCTGCAAAGAAGATTTCTTACCAAGCTTCAAACAAAGACCTCTAGTTTTAGAGCCTGCCATATCAAAATATCGATCCCTATCCACTCTATCATAACCATGAAGGAATTTAAAGGCTGTCACCATATCCCTCCTCAATCTTCTAGCTTCGAGTGATGGTAAGTCTAATTCCCTCAGCCTCTCATCATAACTGAGATTGCGTATTTCTGGCACCAGTTTCGTGGCACGTCTTTGAACATTTTCAAGCTTAGCTATGTGCTTTTTCAAGTGTGGATTCCAAAAGGGGGCTGCATATTCGAGTTTTGGCCTCACATAGGTTACATAAATATTTCTGAACATTTCCTTGTGCATGTGCCTGAAGGCTACCCTTACATTTGATAAGAATGCATATGCTGCCCTTACTATGCCATTTATATGTATTTCTGGAGACAAATCTGCCAGTATGTTTACTCCTAGATCTCTCTCATTTTCTGTCTCTTGAATTTGTATTCCAGCCACCGAGTAGTCAAGCTTGGGCCTTCTTGCACTTGTACCCATTCTCATTACCTTACATTTATGTGATTACCTAATTGTGATTACCTAATTGTGTTTACGGGAAAGAGCCCAAAGCTCGTATCTTCCCGTCTCCTCATCGGTTCCATTTTATACTTAGTCATACTTATCATACCTGTCCTTAAAACTATGGATTGAGATAGCATTAACTACCTCCTCGCTTAGCCAATTCCAATTATCAACTACTCTTACACTGAAAAAGTATTTCCTTACATCCTGCAAAGAAGTTTTCTTACGAAGCTTCAAACTATGACCTCTAGTTCTAGAGCCAGCCATATCAAAATATCGATCCCTATCCACTCTATCATAACCATGAAGGAATTTAAAGACTGTCACCATATAACCCCTCACTCTTCTAGCTTCGAGTGATGGTAAGTCTAATTCCCTCAGCCTCTCATCATAACTGAGATTGCATATTTCTGGCACCAGTTTCGTGGCATGTCTTTGAACTTTTTCAAGCTTAGCTATGAAAAAGTTCAAAGACATGCCACGAAACTGGTGCCAGAAATACGCAATCTCAGTTATGATGAGAGGCTGAGGGATGATTACCTAATTTTGTTTATGGAAAAGAGCCCAAAGCTCGAATCTTCCCGTCTCCTCATCGGTTCCATTTTATACTAGTGATACTTATCATACCTGTCCTTAAAACTATGGATTGAGATAGCATTAACTACCTCCTCGCTTAGCCAATTCCAATTATCAACTACTCTTACACTGAAAAAGTATTTCCTTACATCCTGCAAAGAAGTGTTCTTACCAAGGTTCAAACTATGACCTCTAGTTCTAGAGCCAGCCATATCAAAATATCGATCCCTATCCACTCTGTCATAACCATAAAGGAATTTAAAGACTGTCACCATATCCCCCCTCACTCTTCTAGCTTCGAGTGATGGTAAGTCTAATTCGCTCAGCCTCTCATCATAACTGAGATTGCATATTTCTGGCACCAGTTTCGTGGCATGTCTTTGAACTTTTTCAAGCTTAGCTATGTGCTTTTTCAAGTGCGGATTCCAAAAGGGGGCTGCATATTCGAGTTTTGGCCTCACATAAGTTACATAAATATTTCTGAACATTTCCTTGTCCATGTGCCTGAAGGCTACCCTTACATTTGATAAGAATGCATATGCTGCCCTTACTATGCCATTTATATGTATTTCTGGAGTCAAATCTGCCAGTATGTTTACTCCTAGATCTCTCTCATTTTCTGTCTCTTGAAGTTGTAATCCAGCCACCGAGTAGTCAAGCTTGGGCCTTCTTGAACTTGTACCCATTCTCATTACCTTACATTTTGAAGTATTGAATTTCATTAGCCACTTTTCTGACTACTCATGCAGATTATTTAGATCCTCCTGAAGTTCTCTACCATTGTTCTCGTTTTTTACTTTCTTCACAATCTTTGCATCATCTGCAAACATATTCATGAATGAATTTACAGACTCTGGTAGGTCATTTACATATACAAGGAACAAAAGTGGCCCTAAAACTGAACCCTGTGGAACTTCACTACTAACTCTTCTCCATTCAGACACTGAGTGTCTTACTCTAACCCTCTGTTCCCTTCCTTCTAAGTAAGTTTTTTTCCATTCTAAAACATTTCCACCTATTCTACCAT
>JAXCGZ010021478.1:42500-44838 GCA_037179515.1 Halocaridina rubra
TATATATATATATATATATATATATATATATATATATATATATATATATATATATATATATATATATATATATATATATATATATATATATATATATATATATATATATATATATATATATATATATATATATATATATATAATATATATATATATATATATATATATATATATATATATATATATATATATATATATATATATATATATATATATATATATATATATATATATATATATATATATATATATATATATATATATATATATATATATATATATATATATATATATATATATATATATATATATATATATATATATATATAATATATATATATATATATATATATATATATATATATATATATATATATATATATATATATATATATATATATATATATATATATATATATATATATATATATATATATATATATATATATATATATATATATATATATATATATATATATATATATATATATATATATATATATATATATATATATATATATATATATATATATATATATATATATATATATATATATATATATATATATATATATATATATATATATATATATATATATATATATATATATATATATATATATATATATATATATAATATATATATATATATATATATATATATATATATATATATATATATATATATATATATATATATATATATATATATATATATATATATATATATATATATATATATATATATATATATATATATATATATATATATATATATATATATATATATATATATATATATATATATATATATATATATATATATATATATATATATATATATATATATATATATATATATATATATATATATATATATATATATATATATATATATATATATATATATATATATATATATATATATATATATATATATATATATATATATATATATATATATATATATATATATATATATATATATATATATATATATATATATATATATATATATATATATATATATATATATATATATATATATATATATATATATATATATATATATATATATATATATATATATATATATATATATATATATATATATATATATATATATATATATATATATATATATATATATATATATATATATATATATATATATATATATATATATATATATATATATATATATATATATATATATATATATATATATATATATATATATATATATATATATATATATATATATATATATATATATATATATATATATATATATATATATATATATATATATATATATATATATATATATATATATATATATATATATATATATATATATATATATATATATATATATATATATATATATATATATATATATATATATATATATATATATATATATATATATATATATATATATATATATATATATATATATATATATATATATAATATATATATATATATATATATATATATATATATATATATATATATATATATATATATATATATATATATATATATATATATATATATATATATATATATATATATATATATATATATATATATATATATATATATATATATATATATATATATATATATATATATATATATATATATATATATATATATATATATATATATATATATATATATATATATATATATATATATATATATATATATATATATATATATATATATATATATATATATATATATATATATATATATATATATATATATATATATATATATATATATATATATATATATATATATATATATATATATATATATATATATATATATATATATATATATATATATATATATATATATATATATATATATATATATATATATATATATATATATATATATATATATATATATATATATATATATATATATATATATATATATATATATATATATATATATATATATATATATATATATATATATATATATATATATATATATATATATATATATATATATATATATATATATATATATATATATATATATATATATATATATATATATATATATATATATATATATATATATATATATATATATATATATATATATATATATATATATATATATATATATATATATATATATATATATATATATATATATATATATATATATATATATATATATATATATATATATATATATATATATATATATATATATATATATATATATATATATATATATATATATATATATATATATATATATATATATATATATATATATATATATATATATATATATATATATA